>JAWNKX010001142.1:0-109681 GCA_035041755.1 Cacoxenus indagator | reverse complement strand
ACATCTATTAACATAATATATCACAAGTAGATATTTCTTAGTTAAATACTCAGACGAATACTCAACCCTTAGAGAAATAAATTCAAGAGTTCCACAGGGAAGTGTGGACCTTTATTATATACCCTATACACAGCAGACATACCATATCCCACTCACAATTCGTTGATGATTGCAACTTTCGCCGATGACACAATACTCCTAAGTGCTCATAAAAACATAAATACTGCAACATCCATGTTGCAAGTAGACTTTAATGAAACACTTGACTGACTTAGAAAATGGCATATTAAAATAAACAAAAACAAAACAGTACAAGTTATATACACTACTAAGACTAGATTCACACCAATCCATATAAATATTGACGGAGATGACGTAACCATTCAAAAAGAAGCCAAGTACTTAGGATTATATATTGACAGTAAACTAAACTGGAAACACCATATACAAAAAAAGCGTGACCAAATTAAAATGAAAATAAGACAACTGCACTGGCTGCTCAAACCAAATACAAATATTTCAATTGAAAACAAGCTCCTAATCTATAAGACAATTATTAAACCAATTTGGGCAGAAAATACCAAACAGAAAACAGCAGAAAATACCAAACCAAACTTTCCCAGCATTCGAACGATGGTGTGAATACATTACCATTAGATGAACTAACTCGGCAATGTAGACTAAAAAGGGTGAGACCAGTGGACCTCACATAACACATTACTTCCAATTAATAATTGTTAATTGGGTTTATCTTTAATTGTTTATTTATTGTTAAAATATATGTATTGTTAAATTCCAGTCACAACACGACTTTAAAAACTGATTGTAAAATTGAAATTGAAAAAATTTAAATTCACCCACTTGCCCTAACTATTAATCAATAGTCGATTTATTTTTCTATAATAGACAATGTACTCTTCTTTTGGGAAATAAAAAAAAAAAATTAGTTGAAATTTTGTAAAGAAATAAATAAATAAAATGCATATTTTGAGGTAGATATGTCGAAAAATCAAAGTTGAATAAGCAAATTCTATTTTGACTGAGAGAAAAAAGAGAGAGAGAAAACAGCAAGCAACTGCAAGTGTCCCATTTGAAAACGAATCAAACCAGCTGCGCTACTACAAATACAGGAAAGACAAAGAAATAAATTTTGCTTTTGATCGCCCAGCAACAAAGCGTGTGACATTTGCTTTTTTTCTTATTTGTCGAACATAAGGGAAGACAATGAAAAAAGATACGCCTGCGCGAATGAATATGTATACATTTTGCGTGCACGCAAATTTGAACTCAACAACGAAACACGCGCTCGGCACCTGACCTCTGATAAATTTGGTGTGACAATCGAAAACTGACTTGTGGACTGTGTTTTGAAGAGGGATTGTGTTGTGTAGGTATAGTTCGTGTATGAGATTGATTTGGTTTTCTCTGTCTCCCTTGCGTGCGAAATGTGATAATTTTGAGTGTGTTGTGTAGGTATAGTGCGTGTATAAGATTGTATTGGTATGTATACCACCTGGTATTTTCATTTCATTCATATAAATGAATATATGCGAAATACAAGGCAGCCTTGGTGATATGGGCTCGATTTGGTTTGTAGTTTAAAATTAAAGAAAAATCCACACAATTTGCTTAATATTCTCGAAGAACTTACAAATAAAAAACTTTGAAAAAAAAAAACAAAAAAAAATAAAACCGTGTCCCTAAATTTTTGTATTTAATATGATATTCTTGTGTTTTTATAATTTACTTATCATTTAATAATTTCTCCTTTTACGGCAGTTTGACGTCCGTCCATTGGCTTGCTGTTTGTCTTATGCAAACCGAAAGAATATTCTAACTCACCTAAGTTAAACAGCCAAGAAATCTGTACAACTACAGAAAACTTAACATAAGCTATTAGGGCCGGTAATCCCTCTCCCGCAATTTTTTTAAAAGAGAAATGTAACCTCTATATATTTCTAACTCTTTAGTACAATCGCTTATGCCAGCGCAGGCAGAAAACAGAGAAAGAGAGTGCCAGTGCGAAAATGGGCACTTCTCAATCCTTGTTGGATCCCGCCGCGGATTAGAACGTTAACATTCCCCACCTCGTATTCGATAGCACTCCGGCGCAGCGGGTTACCATCACTTATGTCCAGTTTGACCAACTTCACTGCAGGGTGGGTGATAAGAACTTCGATGGTTCGCACAACTGCACTTCGCACTTGACCGTCTCTTCCTCGGTGCACGTCAATTACTACTCCTTTAAGCCATGAGTTGCGTTTGCTATTATTGTCTACGATTGCCACGATGTTATCTACACCAACGGGTTCGGGTGATGGTCGGAATCACTTCATGTGTCTAGTCAATGTTAGTAGGTATTAACGTGCCCATCTCTTCCAGAAGCGGTCGGCTAGCTGAGAGTAAATTCGATAATTCTTGGCCAAGCGAACTCCAGATTGATCCATAGAACCGCGCTCACGTAACCCAGATGTATTTCCGACAAGAAAATGATGGGATGTCAATGCCTCTACCTCTGATGACTCCAAGGATAACTACGTTAATAGTCGTGAATTCACCGTATGTTCAATATCTCCCAGTGCTGCGCGTACCACATCTTCACGTAGTATATTCTTTGGCAGAATCTCTGAAAGTATAGACTTGGTTGAGCGTAAGTGACGCTCCCAAATACCGCCCATATGTGGCATGCCTGGCGGATTGAAGACAAATTTAACGTTAGGTATTGCCTCTCCATTGCTGAAGTTGATAACCGTTCGATCTCTGCTTGCAGAACGCGGCTGGCACCTCGACAATTTGGTCCGTTTTCTGAGAATATTCGACGTGGCGCTCTGCGGTGAGGTACAAATGACTTCAAGATGCCCAAAAGGAGTCGGTTGAGAGACTCGTGGCGACTTTCAGTTAAACAGCTCGCGTCGTGAGGCAAGTGAACAATACGCCCTACCTCCTTTCGCGACGTTTGCCAACAGTCACGTCAATAGGGCCGAAATAGTCCAGGCCTGTGAACGTAAACGCTGGAGTGTATGGCGTTAGACGCTCCGCCGGCATCACCTGCGGTCACTGACCTCACCAACAGTTTCTCTCAAAGCGAAATAACAAAACAGAAAATAACATAAAATAAACTTACTTCACTAACAGTTGTCTTCTGCACCTAACACAATACACTTCTTGATCATTGACCTCGCCAACGGTCCTTTAACGCATAAGACCTAACTGGTCATCTAGTTTAAGTCCCAAACAGAATGGTGTTACTTGTTACTCTGGTTGTGTTACTCTGATTTGGCCGAAAAAAAGTGAACAGAATGCGTGTTCAGTAACATTAAAGTTGTCATACGATTGAAAATGTAAAAAACTGATAAAGTTATTTTTATTAATGCATTAAACAAGCAGAGTCACAACTTCACATTCAGTTCGTTCACATACAACCAGCTGTATTTGAAATTTCGACGAGTAACAACCAGGGTAACAAGTAACATTCTGTTTGGACCTTTATGTAACAGTGCAGAAAACAACAAATGACAAATCAGTCGGTCAGCGACCTGCTTACTGTTGTCCGTTCGTCACCAAACTAACATTATGTATGACCGTTGTGGGTTTTTGTCTATAGATGTCGCATTAGTGTTATCCTAAGCTAGCAGTAAGTTTCATAGTCGTTAAGCATTTTTAGCATCGTAAGTTTTCTAGTCAGTAAGAAAGATTTATAAAATTAGTCTTAAGACATCCGTGAAATAAAATAGATGCCTTTGCTCGGAAGAGCTTTGTATGTTATAATTCTTTTAATACAAACGTAATACAGTCGAAGGTTAAATTTTCTAAAGAAAATTGAAACAGAATCGAAAAAAAAATATTTTTTTAAAAAAGTTAAAACTTTCAAACAAAAATTAAGTGCGAACATTGTGCAAAATTATTTTCCCCAATAAATAATATACGTGTTGCTTTTGTAAAACACACCACAAAAACAGAATTTTATAATAAACAATAATCCGAGAATCATCAATCAGAGAATGGTTAAACAAAAACTTATCTCCTAACAAGGGACGATTGCATAAAGTGAACACCGAAACTTTTTACAAAAACTTAATTCCAAAAAAAAATATAATTGTGCTATTCTGAAAAAAAAAATTAAAAGAAACTAACACCAACAAACAAACAAAAAAGGATCAAAAAAGAAAGAATAAAGTGAGAAAATTGTTAACAGTGTTTGAATGTTTTTTTTAACAAAAGTTACATCTTGTTTATACATCAAAGTACAGCTAATATACGAAGAAAATTCAAATTTTCCAAGGACAAAAAGTAAAGCTGATCGTTAAAAAAACATAATAATAAATTAAATAAAATTCAATTGAAAAACGAATTACTTTTGAAAATGAGTGATAAAGCAGCCCAGCAGTTACAAGCAGCTATCCTCAAGCAGGGAGAAATCCTGAAACAGCTCCGAGAGCAGTTTCAGTAAATTCAACTATTTTAGCAACAAGAAGCGGAACAACACCAAATACAAGAACATCAAGAGCAACAAGACAAAGTGCAGCAACACCAATTACAACAACATCTATAGCTAGGGCCCAAAGATATAATAAAGCAATTCCGCCAACTGCGACCGATGGACGACGGACATAACGTGATTTCATTTATGCACTCCGTCGAAGCGGTAATACAACTCTGTGGAGACAATGAGCAGCTACTCCATTTTGGAATCAACATAGTAGCCAACAAAAAAATTAACGGACACGTCAAGAAATTAGTCGTACACCCAAGCTGGGACAGCGTCAAACTTAAACTGAGAGAAAGAATACGGCCAAGGACTACCAACGAGGAGGTGTTCAATAAATTTATATACACTAGAGTAAGTAATCTAAGAGTGTTGTTCGAAACTTTCCAAAAAGCTAAGCATAAAATCAATGAAATTTATTTGTTCGATTAAAGCAAATCATACATCTATAAACCACAAGGATTACACAAAGATTTAATAAATATAATGATAGACAAGATCGATACACCCTATAGAATATTCATAGATCAAGGCATCACGATAGACACTATGCTAACAAAATACTCTCTATTAAAAGCACTTGATGACGACAGAGCTAGGAGTAGGAGTAGAAGACAACATAATCGCCAGTGAAAAAATCCACCCTATCAAAATACTAATAATAATCAATCTACTAATCCAAATACCAAACGTTCTAATTACTCAAATAATGAGGGAAAATTACAATCGCAACAAACCAATTATAATCAACATAGAACCAATTCCATTCAAACACGGAATACAAAAATGACTCTAGACACGAACAATAGTAGGACGACAGATAATTCCAAATATGTGGAAGTCGAATCTCTACAGAACACCATAGGAAGATGTGGTAAATTTTTTAACATCGCCTCAACCTTAAGATTGATTACCCATAATAAGTATTACAATAGGGAAGAGAGGAATAATGTGTTTGATAAATACTTTCTCTACCAGCATCCGCAAACAAAGCGATTTAACAAACCAATTTACCCAACACCCCTAGACAAGCCATATTTTTATAAAATCCTTAATGGAATAAATGAAGTTAAGCATATATTAACAACACCGTTTCCCAGAGAATTTAAATACCCCGGTACCCTGCAATGGAAGCTGATAGAATTTAAAAACAATAACTTCTCCGGGATCATCGGTGAACATTTCTTAACACCACTTAGAGCACACATAAATAGTGAAGAGGAATACATACACATACTAGGAAACAAATTGTATTTCGAAAAATCAATTACCCATCGGATATCGGATTAGTACTAAGTTTTTGATATGAAACATCTTTGGTTTCGGTAGAATCAAATTTTAAAGTGACGTCAGAGCGTCATCGCAACACCGCGCCATCGTTTCATTGCATTATCGTTCTGTGTAAACAATTGAAACCACATGCTAACTAGTTGAAATTCGCAAGTGCACTGTCAAGTCGACTAGTCGTCCCCTTATACTTTTCGAATTTAACAACACAAAAACTAAATCAAGAGACGAGATAATCAATTGTTCTTATCTCAAGATGCCTGTTGAACGCAGTCCCACGACTGCGGGCAGCTCGCAAAAACAAAATCATCCATCAAGGAACAGCATGAGCGTACCCCACGCTCAAACAGCTGTCCGCATAAATAACAACGATATAATACCTTGGCACATCAATAAGAGGTTCAAACAACAGCATCAACATCAGTGACTCACACCAAGCCTCGCATCCCGTTAATTTCGAAAGAGCGCGTTCTTGCTCTCCCGCAATACATCAAACAGCTACACACTCACAAAGTGAAAACAATAACGAATCATCAATCCAAACAAACGCAGCCTCTCGCTCTACCACTCAACTAACTGTCAGCTGTTCCATGGCAGCAGGTAATATGCAGCCTCTGCCGCCACTCTCCTCGTTCCAACCAACAACAACAACAACCACAACGCAGACATCAGCTGCTATCTCACTAATTCAACAACCACCACGTCATCTTTCGCAGCTACAATGCCAATTTGCTCCCTCTCTTCGGCAACAACATTGATCAGAAAAATACATCAAACACGCAAGTACAAACTTCAACTAATCAAAACCCACAAGAGTCAAAAATAAAACGCAACCGTAGTAAGCTCTTTCCCAACAACACTTCCGAACAAAATAGCACTAGTAAAAAAAGTAGGAAAAAAACTCAAACACAAACGACAACACAAACAACACTGCAAAAGTACCGGCTAAGCGCGCCTAATACAAATAAAAAGTTCGAACTCCTCTCACAAGACGAAACGGCTGAAGACGGCAGTGGTACAGAAGCAAATTCTAATGCGCCAAATCAACCTCGACCACCTACTAAAATTCACAAGCCACCATCAGTATACGTACAGGACGTAGAACAAATTAACGTACTAAACAAAGCTCTGAATAACACAATACAACAAAACTACATTTTAAAAACACTTAAAAACAACGAAGTACGCATACAGACAAACGACTCGTCGAACTACTCGGCGGTGGTTAAGATGCTCAGGGAAAACAAAACTAAATACTACACCTTTAAGCCGAAAGAGGAGCGGGGATTCCAGACAGTACTTAGGAATATGCACTACGCCACTGACCTTGACGAACTTAAGAACGAGCTATCGGAACTAGGCCACGACGTTATTAATATACACAACGTACAACAAAAACTGACAAAGAAACCACTGCCGCTATTTTTCATTGAATTAAAAATAATAGAGAAATCTTTAATATTACAACACTCCTATGTACCAAAGTCATATTTGAGCCACCACACCATAAACGCATAATATCGCAATGCTCAAATTGTCAAAAATACGGCCACACGAAATTTCTGCACCAGAGACCCGATCTGCGTCAAATGCGCCGGCAAACACAAAACAATCGACTGCAAAATTGAAGCCAACGGTCAAATAAAATGTGCAATGTGCGGTGCTGCACACACTGCAAACTACAAAGGTTGTGAGATATACAAGGCACTGAAAATAAAAAGATTTCCATCCCATAGAGAAACCAGCCACCAAGTTCCGGCTGAGACAGTAACAGTAGCTCCAGTCGAGATTCAAAACTTAACAAAATGAAGACCGGTTTATAGTACGTTCAAGTAGCTAATGATAAGAATGACAACAATAATGGCGAAATGAATAAGAAGGACCAACTCACGAATCCAACCAATGAATACATAAGTAGACGCATTGACATAAATACTGACATTACTGAGATGAAAGACCTGATGAAACAATTATTTCAACAAGTCACAAATATGATAAACGTCATAATAATTCTCATATCGAAGATGGACAAACAAAATGGAAACTAAATTAAGGATCATAACTTGGAATGCAAACGGACTGAAAAACCATATTGACGAACTACAAATACTTCTTCATGATAACAGCATTGACATAGCCCTAATCTCGGAGAAACATTGCACAAACAAACACTTCATACAACACCACCCCGATGGCACAGCGCACGGTTGAACAGCCATAATTATCAAGCAGTGCATAAAGCACGACGAGCTTGAGCCTTATCAGCACAACTACATACAAGTGACGAACATTCAAATTAATGATCTCGTAGGACCACTCACAATATCTGCTGTATATAGCCCACCAAAACATTATATTACAGACACAGAATATAAGAATTTCCTCAACTCTCTTGGACAACGCTTCATTGCAGCCGGTGATTACAACGCGAAACACACTATGTGGGGATCGAGGCTAACGAACAAACAAGGCAAAAATCTCCTCAGCGCTATGCAGTCCACAAACTCTAAACACTGGAGTACAGGCGAACCAACATATTGGCCAACAGACACTAATAAAACACCTGACTTGATAGATTTTTTCATCACAAAGAACTTTGACATTCGGAAATGTAAAATCTTATCACGATTCGAACTCTCGTCAGACCACAACCCTGTAGAATTAATATATGACTCGCACGTTACCCCTACACATGCAAACAGACTTTTGTACAACAACAGAACTGATTGGCATACTTAAAAGGGATACATTGCCATTAATTTAATGACCGACATCCCTCTTAAATCATATGAGGACATAGAGTCTGCGACAGTATTCCTGAATGACACCATTATGAAAGCAGTCATACAATCGACACCAAAAAAGAAGCAGCAAAATTGGACATTCTACACACAACCTCAACTACGACGGCTATTAAATAAAAAATGTAACTACGGAAAACCTGGTCAATCACAAAATCTCCTGAGACAAAAAGACAGTACAACAAGGCAACTAAAGAGGTTAAAAAAATGATTCAGGTATTAAAAAACAAACAATTAACATCATATCTCAAGAGGTTAACACCCACGAGTCAAACGGACTACTCCTTATGGAAAGCTACTAAAGGATGGACAAATAAAAGTAATCATCAGGCTCCTTTAAAAATGGAAAACGGGTTATGGGCAAAGACGAACTTGGACAAAGCTAAAGTATTAGCGGACTATTTCGAAAGGGTTTCTACAGAAATCGCCACCAACTCAGATGATCCGCAGCTGAACACAGATATTAGCAGAGGTTCAGAACATATAAAACATGAAAAGACCACCATAGGAGAAATAAGAAAATGCATTAATAAAGGCATAAAGGAAAAAAAGTCCCCTGGATATGACAAAATAAATGGGAAACTCCTGAGAGAACTACCTGTAAAAGCTATAGAATATCTAAGAAACATCTTTAACGCTATGTTCAGGCTAAACTATTTTCCGAGAGTGTGGAAAGTAGTTGAGATTATTGCCATCCTGAAACCAGGCAGAGACGCATCAAAGCAGAGTCTTATAGACCAATCAGTCTACTCCCTGTAATCTCAAAAATCTTCGAAAAGATATTAAGAAGTAGACAATTGCCACTACTAGAACGCAGGCACATCATTCCAAATCACCAATTTGGCTTCCAAAGAAGTCACTCAACGATACAACAAGTGCATAGAGTTACGCACAAAATTCTAAATGACATTGAGGATAATACATTTTGTATTAGACTCTTCTTGGACGTGGAAAAAGCTTTTGACAAGGTTTGGCATAAAGGACTCAAATGGAAACTTAACAATATATTCCCTCAAAACATAGCACATCTATTAACATAATATATCACAAGTAGATATTTCTTAGTTAAATACTCAGACGAATACTCAACCCTTAGAGAAATAAATTCAGGAGTTCCACAGGGAAGTGTGCTAGGACCTTTATTATATACCCTATACACAGCAGACATACCATATCCCACTCACAATTCGTTGATGATTGCAACTTTCGCCGATGACACAATACTCCTAAGTGCTCATAAAAACATAAATACTGCAACATCCATGTTGCAAGTAGACTTTAATAAAACACTTGACTGGCTTAGAAAATGGCATATTAAAATAAACAAAAACAAAACAGTACAAGTTACATACACTACTAAGACTAGATTCACACCAATCCATATAAATATTGACGGAGACGACGTAACCATTCAAAAAGAAGCCAAGTACTTAGGATTATATATTGACAGTAAACTAAACTAGAAACACCAAATACAAAAAAAGCGTGACCAAATTAAAATGGAAGTAAGCCAACTGCACTCTATGCTCAAAACAATTACAAACATTTCAATTGAAAACAAGCTCCTAATCTATAAAACAATTATTAAACCAATTTAGGCATATGGAGCTGAAGTATGGGGAGTTGCCAAAAAATCAAATATAAAGTTAATCCAGAGGCAACAATCAAAAATTATTCGCACCATCACCAAAGCCCAATGGTATATCACCAATACGGACCTACATCGAGACCTAAGAATTGCGATAGTAGATGAGGAAATAATCAATTTAAGCAGAAAATACCAAACCAAACTTTCCCAGCATTCGAACGATAGTGTGAATACATTACCATTAGATGAACTATTGGGCAACGTAGACTAAAAAGGGTGAGACCAGTGGACCTCACATAACACATTACTTCCAATTAATAATTGTTAATTGGGGTTATCTTTAATTGTTTATTTATTGTTAAAATACATGTATTGTTAAATTCCAGTCACAACATGACTTTACAAACTGATTGTAAAATTGAAATTGAAAAAATTTAAATTCACCCACTTGCCCTAACTATTAATCAATAGTCGATTTATTTTTCTATAATAGACAATGTACTCTTCTTTTGGGAAATAAAAAAAAAAAAAAGAAATTAGTTTAAATTTTGTAAAGAAATAAATAAATAAAATAAATAAAATGCATATTTTGAGGTAGATATGTCGAAAAATCAAAGTTGAATAAGCAAATTCTATTTTGACTGAGAGAAAAAAGAGAGAGAGAAAACAGCAAGCAACTGCAAGTGTCCCATTTGAAAACGAATCAAACCAGCTGCGCTACTACAAATACAGGAAAGACAAAGAAATAAATTTTGCTTTTGATCGCCCAGCAACAAAGCGTGTGGCATTTGCTTTTTTTCTTATTTGCCGAACATAAGGGAAGACAAAGAAAAAAGATACGCCTGCGCGAATGAATATGTATACTTTTTGCGTGCACGCAAATTTGAACTCAACAACGAAACACGCGCTCGGCACCTGACCTCTGATAAATTTGGTGTGACAATCGAAAACTGACTCGTGGACTGTGTTTTGAAGAGGGATGCATACGGGAATAAAAGTTCCTCCTCTATGCCATTGGTGCGAGTTAGCAACTGTGTTTTTGTCTACTGCCATCGTCTACTTGTTGACCCGGAAAGAAGTCCAGAAGAATGAAGAGGGGAGAGTGCGGGAATGAAACATTGATTGGCTGGACTCAACAAGAAGTTGAAATCCAAAATCAAAAGCCAATGCTTGAATGTGTTGTGTAGGTATAATTCGTGTATGAGATTGTTTTGGTTTTCTTTGTCTCCCTTGCGTGCGGAATGTGATAATTTTGAGTGTGTTGTGTAGGTATAGTGCGTGTATAAGATTGTACTGGTTTCTTATTGTGTGTATCATTCGGAATATTTTTATATGATTTTGCTTTATGATCATGCCTACTTTTTTTCCTGGCCACCTGGTATTTTCATTTCATTCATATAAATGAATATAGGCGAAATACAAGGCAGCCTTGGTGATATGGGCTCGATTTGGTTTGTAGTTTAAAATTAAAGAAAAATCCACACAATTTGCTTAATATTCTCGAAGACCTTAATGGTAGGTGATGGTAGGTATTCATGTACCTATCTCTTCCAGAAGCGGTCTGCTAGAGGCAATTCGATGACTTGGCCAAGCGAACTCCAGATTGATCCATAGAACCGCGCTCACGTAACCCAGATGTATTTCCGACAAGAAAATGATGGGATGTCAATGCCTCTACCTCTGATGACTCCAAGGATAACTACGTTAATAGTCGTGAATTCACCGTATGTTCAATATCTTCCAGTTCTGCGCGTAGTACATCTTCACGTAGTACATTCTTTGGCAGAATCTCTGAAAGTATAGACTTGGTTGAGCGTAAGTGACGCTCCCAAACACCGCCCATATGTGGCGTGCCTGTCGGATTGAAGACAAATTTAACGTTAGGTATTGCCGCTCCATTGCTGAAGTTGATAACCGTTCGATCTCTGCTTGCAGAACGCGGCTGGCACCTCGACAATTTGGTCCGTTTTCTGAGAATATTCGACGTGGCACTCTGCGGTGAGGTACAAATGACTTCAAGATGCCCAAAAGGAGACGGTTGAGAGACTCGTGGCGACTTTCAGTTAAACAGCTCGCGTCGTGAGGCAAGTGAACAATACGCCCTACCTCCTTTCGCGACGTTTGCCAACAGTCACGTCAATAGGGCCGAAATAGTCCAGGCCTGTAAACGTAAACGCTGGAGTGTATGGCGTTAGACGCTCCGCCGCCATCACCTGCGGTCACTGACCTCACCAACAGTTTCTCTCAAAACGAAATAACAAAACAGAAAATAACATAAAATAAACTTACTTCACTAACAGTTGTCTTCTGCACCTAACACAATACACTTCTTGATCATTGACCTCGCCAACGGTCCTTTAACGCATAAAACCTAACTGGTCATCTAGTTTAAGTCCCAAACAGAATGGTGTTACTTGTTACTCTGGTTGTGTTACTCTGATTTGGCCGAAAAAAAGTGAACAGAATGCGTGTTCAGTAACATTAAAGTTGTCATACGATTGAAAATGTAAAAAACTGATAAAGTTATTTTTTATTAATGCATTAAACAACCCTGTGCTTGCAATTTGAGAGAATTACAACAGTTATTCTTTCAAACAACAGCGAAACAAGCAGAGTCACAACTTCACATTCAGTTCGTTCACATACAACCAGCTGTATTTGAAATTTCGACGAGTAACAACCAGGGTAACAAGTAACATTCTGTTTGGACCTTTATGTAACAGTGCAGAAAACAACAAATGACAAATCAGTCGGTCAGCGACCTGCTTACTGTTGTCCGTTCGTCACCAAACTAACATTATGTATGACCGTTGTGGGTTTTTGTCTATAGATGTCGCATTAGTGTTATCCTAAGCTAGCAGTAAGTTTCCTAGTCGTTAAGCATTTTTAGCATCGTAAGTTTTCTAGTCAGTAAGAAAGATTTATAAAATTAGTCTTAAGACATCCGTGAAATAAAATAGACGCCTTTGCTCGGAAGAGCTTTGTATGTTATAAGTTTTTTAATACAAACGTAATACAGTCGAAGATTAAATTTTCTAAAGAAAATTGAAACAGAATCGAAAAAAAAATATTTTTTGAAAAAAGTTAAAACTTTCAAACAAAAATTAAGTGCGAACATTGTGCAAAATTATTTTCCCCAATAAATAATATACGTGTTGCTTTTGTAAAACACACCACAAAAACAGAATTTTATAATAAACAATAATCCGAGAATCATCAATCAGAGAATGGTTAAACAAAAACTTATCTCCTAACAAGGGACGACTGCATAAAGTGAACACCGAAACTTTTTACAAAAACTTAATTCCAAAAAAAAATATAATTGTGCTATTCTGAAAAAAAAAATTAAAAGAAACTAACACCAACAAACAAACAAAAAAGAATCAAAAAAGAAAGAATAAAGTGAGAAAATTGTTAACAGTGTTTGAATGTTTTTTTTAACAAAAGTTTCATCTTGTTTATACATCAAAGTACAGCTAATATACGAAGAAAATTCAAATTTTCCAAGGACAAAAAGTAAAGCTGATCGTTAAAAAAACATAATAATAAATCAAATAAAATTCAATTGAAAAACGAATTACTTTTGAAAATGAGTGATAAAGCAGCCCAGCAGTTACAAGCAGCTATCCTCAAGCAGGGAGAAATCCTGAAACAGCTCCGAGAGCAGTTTCAGTAAATTCAACTATTTTAGCAACAAGAAGCGGAACAACACCAAATACAAGAACATCAAGAGCAACAAGACAAAGTGCAGCAACACCAATTACAACAACATCTATAGCTAGGACCCAAAGATATAATAAAGCAATTCCGCCAACTGCGACCGATGGACGACGGACATAACGTGATTTCATTTATGCACTCCGTCGAAGCGGTAATACAACTCTGTGGAGACAATGAGCAGCTACTCCATTTTGGAATCAACATAGTAGCCAACAAAAAAATTAACGGACACGTCAAGAAATTAGTCGTACACCCAAGCTGGGACAGCGTCAAACTTAAGCTGAGAGAAAGAATACGGCCAAGGACTACCAACGAGGAGGTGTTCAATAAATTTATATACACTAGAGTAAGTAATCTAAGAGTGTTGTTCGAAACTTTCCAAAAAGCTAAGCATAAAATCAATGAAATTTATTTGTTCGATTAAAGCAAATCATACATCTATAAACCACAAGGATTACACAAAGGTTTAATAAATATAATGATAGACAAGATCGATACACCCTATAGAATATTCATAGATCAAGGCATCACGATAGACACTATGCTAACAAAATACTCTCTATTAAAAGCACTTGATGACGACAGAGCTAGGAGTAGGAGTAGAAGACAACATAATCGCCAGTGAAAAAATCCACCCTATCAAAATACTAATAATAATCAATCTACTAATCCAAATACCAAACGTTCTAATTACTCAAATAATGAGGGAAAATTACAATCGCAACAAACCAATTATAATCAACATAGAACCAATTCCATTCAAACACGGAATACAAAAATGACTCTAGACACGAACAATAGTAGGACGACAGATAATTCCAAATATGTGGAAGTCGAATCTCTACAGAACACCATAGGAAGATGTGGTAAATTTTTTAACATCGCCTCAACCTTAAGATTGATTACCCATAATAAGTATTACAATAGGGAAGAGAGGAATCATGTGTTTGATAAATACTTTCTCTACTAGCATCCGCAAACAAAGCGATTTAACAAACCAATTTACCCCAACACCCCTAGACAAGCCATATTTTTATAAAATCCTTAATGGAATAAATGAAGTTAAGCATATATTAACAACACCGTTTCCCAGAGAATTTAAATACCCCGGTACCCTGCAATGGAAGCTGATAGAATTTAAAAACAATAACTTCTCCGGGATCATCGGTGAACATTTCTTAACACCACTTAGAGCACACATAAATAGTGAAGAGGAATACATACACATACTAGGAAACAAATTGTATTTCGAAAAATCAATTACCCATCGGATATCGGATTAGTACTAAGTTTTTGATATGAAACATCTTTGGTTTCGGTAGAGTCAAATTTTAAAGTGACGTCAGAGCGTCATCGCAACACAGCGCCATCGTGTCATTGCATTATCGTTCTTTGTAAACAAATGAAATATAATAAAAACAACATAACGAGGAAAGGCAGGCGCTTTTTTTGTTGTTTCTTTAAGAAATAACTATATAAATAATAAAAATTGATTTAAATTGCATTTATACCTATTTTTTGCGCTAGATATGTCGAAAAATCGAAGTTGAATAATACTAATTCTTAGCGTGAAAAGGAATTTCTGTATATCACCTTTGTTTTGGTTGTTTTATTTTCCTTCTCCCATTTTTATTTTGATTGTATTGATATTGTTGTGGGAATGATAGCGAAAAAGGATTATGTATAGGTTTGGCGCGATTTTTAATGGATGAAGAACATGACTTTTGTTGTTGCGATTCCCAACACCTACTTGTATTGGTTTTGGTGGGACTTTTAATGAATGGAGAACACTATTCCTATGGGCTTTTAGTTTCTATAAATATTCATTCCTTCTTGGCTCAACCAAAAAATAAAAAATAAAAATTAAAACAAAAGGGTGTTACTTAGGCTGAGAACACACCGGATCAGACAAAACGTTTTTGTTTCATAAGGCAAGAAAACGTTTTCTATTTCAACACACACATATGGTATTATATATATTGTATGTATTGCATATTGTAACAAAACAATACAAAACGTTTCGATTTATTGTTTCATTTGGTTTGTGTTGAGGTAAAACAAAACAAAATTTGCAACTTGCTTTTCAGTGCTGTTCAACATGTGATCGGATTCAGATGATGAAATTGTGCCAGTACTGTTTTCTATTATTCAAGCTTGCAAAATTATGGAAATAATAGAAAGTGGTGGGTGCATCAATACAATCAAAAACGCGATGCAGAGGATATTATTAAAAACCTTATTGCAGAACTCAGAAATTATCCTGTAAAATTTAAATATTTTACGAGAATGCATACAGGAACTTTTGATTATTTGCTTTCTGTAATTGAAAATGCAATTGCAAAACAACAAACAAATTTTCGTTAGAGCATAGTACCTGATGAACGACAAGTAAAAACAAAGACAAAATTGTTGTGATCAATTAATATAAATAGGCATAATTTAAAAAAAAATAAATAAATTAATAAATTAAACTTCAATTTACAATATATACAATATTATTCAATATACATATATATAATATAAAAATCCAAAACGATGCATTTTTAATATTCCAAACCTGTTTCTTCTACTACATTTGCTTTAATAAATATCAAAATAAAGTTCATTTTCGTCATGTTTAATCTGAGTGATCTTTGCCTTTTTTAGGACAGCTTTTCATAGTCAGCAAGCAAACTCTTAAAAAATAATGCTTTTGCATTTTCTTCCGTTTTCTCCTTAGTTCTTGACTGCAAGAACTCTATCATTGGCCCTGCTACCATTTCCGGCATAAACCTATTGTTTTTAGGTGATACGTGACAGCTTATGGGAGAGGCTCTATAAGAAAGAGTAGCTGTAGAGTCAACTTCTAATGTTTCGTCAACAGCCTCCTGAGTGTCTTGAATACCTAAGCTGCTTGCAGAATTGCGATGCTGATTAATGTAGTCCTTCAAAAACGACATCGCATTAGCTAAGTACTATTTTTTTCTTTGTTTGCCGCTCGATTCCGATGGTTTGTTATTTTCTTCCCTCAAATATCTGGAGTAGGCATTACGCAGCGATGTCCATTTATTCTTACATTGCGATACTGAAAAAACATATAATTTAAAATTTAAAAAAATTAAAAACTGAAAATAAAGAATTTCAGGTATTTGTCAACTGGGAAAGCATTCAAGTAGCTTTCATATCTTTTCCGCTGCGGTGCGTCCACCACTGAACAAATTTTTTTTTTTTTTTTTTTTTTTTACATAGACATAGTAGGTAGGCAATGACCACACACTGATCTCACATGGGGCAGGCCCAAGTGGCATCAAAATTCACCCAGTCATATAGACTGGGCTCAGCTGGTGTTAATTGCTAAGTTCTTTGGTGAACATGCGATACCAAAGCTAATGTCTACGTGCTAAATATTTGGCTACAGATAAAAACATCATCAGCCTCTAATAAACATGCAATATTAAACTAAATCTAAGACTTAATTTAGAATTCAATACCTAAAATGATATAGACAATTCAAACAAAAATTTAGATTACAAGTTTAGAAAGTAAGTTATGCATTAATTCAATTAAGCCAATAATGTAGAGGTGGAAATTTCAGAGTTTAGAAAATCACGGCGAAGCAAAGTCTCAACGAAAACAATAATGACAGAACTGATAGAAAAACTTCTAAGATAAAATGAAGAAAGTTTGCACTTTAGCCTAGCCTTCTAATACTTTGAAAGTGTAGTGGAAGAAGCAGAAGATGAAACTGAAGCAGTGACTGGTAAGGTTACCTACAAAAGCCTAGTTTTTTTCTTAGGAATAAACTCATGGACCACCATATGTGCAAGCCAGAAATTAGCGCCACAAATGACAGAAAATACTTCAATTCCAACTGAAAGCTTGAAAGAAGAGCCTTCTCTAGGGCTAGAAAAATTAAACTTATGAATATTAATATTCGAAGTGTTGCATGCTTTTGATGATATATAGCGTGCAACGTCGTCACAGGTTGTCTCCTTATCCAACCTGGAAATAAAAATATGTTTACGAAGATCTAGCACCTTCAAAATACATGGCACTGGAGTAGAGGCAGTATTGGACTGTGAAGAACTCTTAGGGGGTGACAAAGTACGGGAGGAGTTAGAGACTTTAGTAGAAGATGAAGCAGAAGTTACAGTAGTAGGACAGGGAATAGAGCAAGATGAACAATTAGTGGAGGGAAAGTTGAAAGCGACAGATGAAGTGGTAGTAGAGGGGATATTGGTAGAAGGAGCTACTGGAATTGGAGCGGGATGGGATGATTGGTTAGATATTGAAGAAAGTACAGAAGAATAAGTGGGTAAAGGTTGGGAAGAAGGGGAACAAGTTGGAGAAGTTGAAGCTGAAGTCACAGTAGTAACACATGGAATAGAGGAAGTCGAACAAGTAGTGGAGGGAAAGTTAAAGGCGATAGATGAAGAAGTAGTAGATGGGACAGTGGTTGACGGAGCTACCGGAATTTTAGCGGGATGGGATGATGGGGTGGATATGGAAGAAAGTACAGAAGAGTGACTGGGTAAAGGTTGGTAATCAATTAAATTTATTTGTTCGATTAAAGCAAATCATACATCCTTAAACCTGAAGGATTACAGAAAGATTTAATAAAGATAATGATAGAAAAGGTCGATACACCCTATAGAATATTCATAGTTCAAGGCATCACGATAGACACTATGCTAACAAAATACTCTCTATTAAAAGCACTTGATGACGACAGAGCTAGGAGTAGGAGTAGAAGACAACATAATCGCCAGTGAAAAAATCCACCCTATCAAAATACTAATAATAATCAATCTACTAATCCAAATACCAAACGTTCTAATTACTCAAATAATGAGGGAAAATTACAATCGCAATAAACCAATTATAATCAACATAGAACCAATTCCATTCAAACACGGAATACAAAAATGACTCTAGACACGAACAATAGTAGGACGACAGATAATTCCAAATATGTGGAAGTCGAATCTCTACAGAACACCATAGGAAGATGTGGTAAATTTTTTAACATCGCCTCAACCTTAAGATTGATTACCCATAATAAGTATTACAATAGGGAAGAGAGGAATCATGTGTTTGATAAATACTTTCTCTACTAGCATCCGCAAACAAAGCGATTTAACAAACCAATTTACCCCAACACCCCTAGACAAGCCATATTTTTATAAAATCCTTAATGGAATAAATGAAGTTAAGCATATATTAACAACACCGTTTCCCAGAGAATTTAAATACCCCGGTACCCTGCAATGGAAGCTGATAGAATTTAAAAACAATAACTTCTCCGGGATCATCGGTGAACATTTCTTAACACCACTTAGAGCACACATAAATAGTGAAGAGGAATACATACACATACTAGGAAACAAATTGTATTTCGAAAAATCAATTACCCATCGGATATCGGATTAGTACTAAGTTTTTGATGTGAAACATCTTTGGTTTCGGTAGAGTCAAATTTTAAAGTGACGTCAGAGCGTCATCGCAACACAGCGCCATCGGTTCATTGCATTATCGTTCTTTGTAAACAAATGAAATATAATAAAAACAACATAACGAGGAAAGGCAGGCGCTTTTTTTGTTGTTTCTTTAAGAAATAACTATATAAATAATAAAAATTGATTTAAATTGCATTTATACCTATTTTTTGCGCTAGATATGTACATTGCGATACTGAAAAAACATATAATTTAAAATTTAAAAAAATTAAAAACTGAAAATAAAGAATTTCAGGTATTTGTCAACTGGGAAAGCATTCAAGTAGCTTTCATATCTTTTCCGCTGCGGTGCGTCCACCACTGAACAAATTTTTTTTTTTTTTTTTTTTTTTACATAGACATAGTAGGTACGCAATGACCACACACTGATCTCACATGGGGCAGGCCCAAGTGGCATCAAAATTCACCCAGTCATATAGACTGGGCTCAGCTGGTGTTAATTGCTAAGTTCTTAGGTGAACATGCGATACCAAAGCTAATGTCTACGTGTTAAATATTTGGCTACAGATAAAAACATCATCAGCCTCTAATAAACATGAAATATTAAACAAAATCTAAGACTTAATTTAGAATTCAATACCTAAAATGATATAGACAATTCAAACAAAAGTTTTGATTACAAGTTTAGAAAGTAAGCATTAATTCAATTAAGCCAATAATGTAGAGGGGGAAATTTCAGAGTTTAGAAAATCACGGCCAAGCAAAGTCTCAACGAAAACAATAATGACAGAACTGATAGAAAAACTTCTAAGATAAAATGAAGAAAGTTTACACTTTAGCCTAGCCTTCTAATACTTTGAAAGTGTAGTGGAAGAAGCAGAAGATGAAACTGAAGCAGTGACTGGTAAGGTTACCTGCGAAAGCCTAGTTTTTTTCTTAGGAATAAACTCATGGACCACCATATGTGCAGGCCAGAAATTAGCGCCACAAATGACAGAAAATACTTCAATACCAACTGAAAGCTTGAAAGAAGAGCCTTCTCTAGGGCTAGAAAAATTAAACTTATGAATATTAATATTCGAAGTGTTGCATGCTTTTGATGATATATAGCGTGCAACGTCGTCACAGGTTGTCTCCTTATCCAACCTGGAAATAAAAATATGTTTACGAGGATCTAGCACCTTCAAAATACATGGCACTGGAGTAGAGGCAGTATTGGACTGTGAAGAACTCTTAGGGGGTGACAAAGTACGGGAGGAGTTAGAGACTTTAGTAGAAGATGAAGCAGAAGTTACAGTAGTAGGACAGGGAGTAGAGCAAGATGAACAATTAGTGGAGGGAAAGTTGAAAGCGACAGATGAAGTGGTAGTAGAGGGGATATTGGTAGAAGGAGCTACTGGAATTGGAGCGGGATGGGATGATTGGTTAGATATTGAAGAAAGTACAGAAGAATAAGTGGGTAAAGGTTGGGAAGAAGGGGAACAAGTTGGAGAAGTTGAAGCTGAAGTCACAGTAGTAACACATGGAATAGAGGAAGTCGAACAAGTAGTGGAGGGAAAGTTAAAGGCGATAGATGAAGAAGTAGTAGATGGGACAGTGGTTGACGGAGCTACCGGAATTTTAGCGGGATGGGACGATGGGGTGGATATGGAAGAAAGTACAGAAGAGTGACTGGGTAAAGGTTGGGAAGAAGAAGAACAAGTTGGAGAAGTTGAAGTTGAAGTCACAGAAGTAGGACAAGGAATCGAGGA
This sequence comes from Cacoxenus indagator, assembly GCA_035041755.1. Classification (NCBI taxonomy): domain Eukaryota; kingdom Metazoa; phylum Arthropoda; class Insecta; order Diptera; family Drosophilidae; genus Cacoxenus; species Cacoxenus indagator. Next base: position 88,613 of record JAWNKX010001142.1, on the reverse strand, counting down.
AGACGAACAAGTAGTGGATGGAAAGTTCAAAGCGACAGATGAAGAAATAGTAGAACAAGTTAGAGGGGATTGTGAAGAAGGGGGTTGAGGAGACGAAAAAGAAATAAGTGGCGCTGTGGTAGGCGGAAGATTATGAGGGGATAATGGCGGCAGTTGTACTGCATTAGCCCTTGGAGTCAAGTCGAAAGAGTACTCCAAAAACATTTTTGACCCAACATCAAACTCTGAGGCTAGCTCAGCGAATAGTTTCTTAAGTTTTTGGTATTTAATTCGCATACGGCGGTACATCAATGAGAAGTCCCCCTGGCGATTGAAGCAGGTAGGGCACGACCACCTGATGCCACCACATGCAGGTTTAGCCGTACCGTAAAGTCGGTCATAGTCGCGACCAGTCAACCCAGCACAATTAAGGTGGGCGATGTTATCGCACATCCAACAAGAGACACCTCTAAGCTTATCACTATTAAAGTTGTCCTTGTTGGTGCAACCCCGAATACAGCAATTCATTTTGCGCAAAGTATAGATACAAGATATTAAATAAAATAAAAGCAAAATAAGATAAATAAGATAAATAAGATAGGAAAAAAAATTAGTAAATAAAATAAAAATAAGTGAAAAAGAACTAAATAAAAAATAATAATAATAATAAAATTAAAAAAAATAATTAATAACATTAAAAATTAAAAAAAAAAATAAAATAAAATAAAAGATAAAAAAAATGTTAAGTAAGCAAAAATAAAATTAATAAATAAAATAATAACAATAAAATAAACTTGAGTGAAAAATTTTTTTTTAAAATTTATTTTCAAAATTTGGTTGTTATTATCAACACACTGTGCAAAAAAAGCACAACGACTTAAGTCCGAATTTTGACGCTCTCAGCTAGACAGAGATAGAATTGCAAAGAGAAAAGTAAGGTGAATAATAATATTTTCCCAGAGAAAAAAGAGGAAATACAGTTATTTAAAAATAATAACTACTGTATAGAGAGCAAGAAGGAAACAGAAAAAGACTAAAATAGCAAAAACTGTTTTAAAGGGAGAGCAAAGCAGGAAAAAAAAGAGATTGAACTCAATACACAGGAAAGGCAAATTTAAGCGTTGTACTTGCCAAATATAATTAAACATTGATAAGTACAAAATTTATACGGGTGAAATGAGCCATACACCACAAATAAATTCACTTATTTTCACTTAATTCACTTAACACCGGAAAGAAAAATAAATATTAGTAACGATAAACGACAATTAATTGCCAAATGCTAATCAAAATCAAAATGCGGAGCAGAATCAAAACACGTCTGTTAAGCACAAGCTCCTAACTACTAATGTAAATTGTAATGGAATCTTTCAAACCTAATTGTGAAACACTTCAGAAGTGGAATTCTATAGCTGATGCATTTAGTATGATGTAGAACTTCCCCAATTGCTTGGGAGCTATAGATGGAAAGCACATAATAATACAGTGTCCTCTAAGACCAGGATCAGATTATTATAACTATAAGAAGTTCCATTCCATACATATTCACGCTGTAGTTGATGCGCACGGTCAGTTCATTTGTGTTGATGTTGGCGGCTTTGGCAGAAATTGCGATAGTGGAGTATTCAAGAATTCAAATTTTGGAAAGCAAGTTATTAATAATGAATTTTGAATTGAATTATGTCTTGAAAGCGACGAATATTTTCCTTAGGAATTTCTTACGAATGTAATGAAACCTTTCGCATGGAAAAATTTGACAAACGAAACGAGAATCTACAATTATCGTTTATATAGAGCACGACAAGTAGTGAATGCGAATTTGGTATGATTATTAAAAAAATTTCGTGTATTTGATACTGTTATTTTACTGCCGCCAGATAAAGTGCAAATAATTACAATAGCTACCTGCGCTTTGCATAATATGATTCGGGAACGCGAAAGTTTGCTACAATAAATATATGTTGATCGCGAAGGTATGGAAGAAATACAAGGAGAAACGAGTGAAAGTATTCAACACGCAAGGCCATCAAATGCTGCACGTAATGTACGCAATCAATTTGTTACGTATTTTAACTCCGCTAATGGCGCGGTTCCTTGACAATGAAATTATTCAAAATAATTATTTTTATATGCTTCTTAGACATACATACATACATACACATGTATTCATTATTAATAAAGAAAATACAATAATCTTACCTTGACAATTCATACCTATTTCTAACTAGAGTTTATCGATAGTTACTTTATTAGCATGATCTTTATCTTTAAAATTATAAAATGGGGCTCTTGCCTCTTGCCTTATTGTTTTTAACAATAATATTTCTGCGTCAATGTCCATTTCTAAGAAAATTTGACGTAGAAAAGAAACGAAGAGAAGAGAAGAAAACTTAACAGGATCGAAATTTTGTTTTCGAAAAACAATTGGCCGGCTATCGACAACGTTTCTGTTTTGCTTTTTTTTTGTTTTGTTTCATGCGGTGTGCGCTGCGCACACAACGTAATTATGAGAAACGACTCCGGCTTGAAAACGTTTTCATTCGGTGTGTGTTGCTCGTATGCAATGCCATGCATTTTCAACAACCACTCGCATAACACTTCAAAATAAAAAAATTTGTGTTGTTTTGTTTGCTTTGTATGTTTGGCGAACATAATAAAACGTTTTGTCTGATCCGGTGTTGTTGAAATTTATTTAAGAAATAACTAAAATTGATTTAAAATGCATATTTTGCGGTAGATAAAGCTAATTCTACCTTGACTACCAGACAAACCCACAAACAACTGCAAGTGTCCCATGTCAAAACGAAATCAAAGCAGCTGCGCATTGCGAATATCAGGAAAGACAAAGAAATAAATCTTCCCTTTGACCACGCAACAACAAAGCGTGTGACTTTTGTTTTTTTCTCATTTGCCGAACATAAGAAAAGACGAAAAAAGATTTTCTGGCGTGTATGAATATGTTACTCTTTGAGTGCACGCAAATTTGAACGCAATAACGAAACACCCGCTCGGGACCTGACCTCTAATAAATTTGGTATGTTGTGGAGATATAGTGCGTGTATAAAATTGTATTGGTTCCTTATTGTATGTATCACTCGGAATATTTTTGTATGATTTTGCTTTGTGATCATGCCTACTTTTTTTCCTGGCTGCCTGGTATTTTCATTTCATTCATATAAATGAATATAGGCGAAATACAAGGCAGCCTTGGTGATATGGGCTCGATTTGGTTTGTAGTTTAAAATTAAAGAAAAATCCACACAATTTGCTTAATATTCTCGAAGACCTTAATGGTAGGTGATGGTAGGTATTCATGTACCTATCTCTTCCAGAAGCGGTCTGCTAGAGGCAATTCGATGACTTGGCCAAGCGAACTCCAGATTGATCCATAGAACCGCGCTCACGTAACCCAGATGTATTTCCGACAAGAAAATGATGGGATGTCAATGCCTCTACCTCTGATGACTCCAAGGATAACTACGTTAATAGTCGTGAATTCACCGTATGTTCAATATCTTCCAGTTCTGCGCGTAGTACATCTTCACGTAGTACATTCTTTGGCAGAATCTCTGAAAGTATAGACTTGGTTGAGCGTAAGTGACGCTCCCAAACACCGCCCATATGTGGCGTGCCTGTCGGATTGAAGACAAATTTAACGTTAGGTATTGCCGCTCCATTGCTGAAGTTGATAACCGTTCGATCTCTGCTTGCAGAACGCGGCTGGCACCTCGACAATTTGGTCCGTTTTCTGAGAATATTCGACGTGGCACTCTGCGGTGAGGTACAAATGACTTCAAGATGCCCAAAAGGAGACGGTTGAGAGACTCGTGGCGACTTTCAGTTAAACAGCTCGCGTCGTGAGGCAAGTGAACAATACGCCCTACCTCCTTTCGCGACGTTTGCCAACAGTCACGTCAATAGGGCCGAAATAGTCCAGGCCTGTAAACGTAAACGCTGGAGTGTATGGCGTTAGACGCTCCGCCGCCATCACCTGCGGTCACTGACCTCACCAACAGTTTCTCTCAAAACGAAATAACAAAACAGAAAATAACATAAAATAAACTTACTTCACTAACAGTTGTCTTCTGCACCTAACACAATACACTTCTTGATCATTGACCTCGCCAACGGTCCTTTAACGCATAAAACCTAACTGGTCATCTAGTTTAAGTCCCAAACAGAATGGTGTTACTTGTTACTCTGGTTGTGTTACTCTGATTTGGCCGAAAAAAAGTGAACAGAATGCGTGTTCAGTAACATTAAAGTTGTCATACGATTGAAAATGTAAAAAACTGATAAAGTTATTTTTTATTAATGCATTAAACAACCCTGTGCTTGCAATTTGAGAGAATTACAACAGTTATTCTTTCAAACAACAGCGAAACAAGCAGAGTCACAACTTCACATTCAGTTCGTTCACATACAACCAGCTGTATTTGAAATTTCGACGAGTAACAACCAGGGTAACAAGTAACATTCTGTTTGGACCTTTATGTAACAGTGCAGAAAACAACAAATGACAAATCAGTCGGTCAGCGACCTGCTTACTGTTGTCCGTTCGTCACCAAACTAACATTATGTATGACCGTTGTGGGTTTTTGTCTATAGATGTCGCATTAGTGTTATCCTAAGCTAGCAGTAAGTTTCCTAGTCGTTAAGCATTTTTAGCATCGTAAGTTTTCTAGTCAGTAAGAAAGATTTATAAAATTTGTCTTAAGACATCCGTGAAATAAAATAGACGCCTTTGCTCGGAAGAGCTTTGTATGTTATAAGTTTTTTAATACAAACGTAATACAGTCGAAGATTAAATTTTCTAAAGAAAATTGAAACAGAATCGAAAAAAAAATATTTTTTGAAAAAAGTTAAAACTTTCAAACAAAAATTAAGTGCGAACATTGTGCAAAATTATTTTCCCCAATAAATAATATACGTGTTGCTTTTGTAAAACACACCACAAAAACAGAATTTTATAATAAACAATAATCCGAGAATCATCAACCAGAGAATGGTTAAACAAAAAACTTATCGCCTAACAAGGGACGACTGCATAAAGTGAACACCGAAACTTTTTACAAAAACTTAATTCCAAAAAAAAACAATAATTGTGCTATTCTGAAAAAAAAAAAAAATTAAAAGAAATTAACACCAACAACCAAACAAAAAAGAATCAAAAAAGAAAGAATAAAGTGAGAAAATTGTTAACAGTGTTTGAATGTTTTTTTTTAACAAAAGTTACATCTTGTTTATACATCAAAGTACAGCTAATATACGAAGAAATATTCAAAAAATAATAATAAATAAAATAAAATAAAATTCAATTGAAAAACGAATTACTTTTGAAAATGAGTGATAAAGCAGCCCAGCAGTTACAAGCAGCTATCCTCAAGCAGGGAGAAATCCTGAAACAGCTCCGAGAGCAGTTTCAGTAAATTCAACTATTTTAGCAACAAGAAGCGGAACAACACCAAATACAAGAACATCAAGAGCAACAAGACAAAGTGCAGCAACACCAATTACAACAACATCTATAGCTAGGACCCAAAGATATAATAAAGCAATAGGCTTATTATAAAGCAATAGGCGAAATACAACTCAGCTATGCTTCCTTCCTGTTCCTGTTCCCTTGGTGCCATTATTGAGAGAGTATATGCTATTTCTAAGAACGTGGCAAGAGAGAAAGAAGGATGTCTCTTTGCCGAGCGTGGCCCGGACGTTGATGTGCGGAAGAAACGACGTGAAGCACAGTGTTTGTGCGTATGTGTAAGTGTGCCGAGAGCGAAGCACGAGTACGACTTAAATCAATGATTGTTTGAAAAGCAGGAGTTAGTTGAGTTTGGAGAACTGAATAGCAAACAACGTACCGGGACTCGCTGCGTTCAAGTTAAACAATGGACACCAATACCCACTCCCCGACATATACATATTCATTCACGCAGTCATATTTTTTCTTTTTTCTTTGTCTTCCCTTATATTCGGCAAATAAGAAAATAACAAATGTCACACGCTTTGTTGGGCGATCAAAAGCAAAATTTATTTCTATGTCTTTCCTGTATTCGCAGCACCGCAGCTGGTTTGATATTGTTTTCACATGGGACACTTGTAGTTGCTTTCTGTTTTTTCTGTTTGTCTGCTAGCCAAGGTAGAATTAACTGTATTCAACTTCGATTTTTCGATATATCTAGCGCAAAATATACATTTTAAATCAATTTTACTTATCAATTTTAGTTATTTGATTCTTTATTTCTGACAGCCCGAACCAATAATTTATTCGTTATTATTATAATTATTTATTATTTATTCATTAAAAGTCCCACTAAACCAAAACAAGTAGGTGGTGGGAATTGCAATAACAAAAATCATGTTCCTCATTCATAAAAAAATCACGTCAAACCTAAACATGTTCCTTTTTCGCTATCATTCCCACAACAATATGAATACAATCAAAATAAAAATGGGTGACGGCAATTAAAATAACCAAAGAAAAGGTGATATACAGAAGCCCATTTTCATGCTAATTCGTGCTAACACAAAATTGTGGACGGCACAGCAAGAAGGGGAAACAGTGCTTGCTTCGCGACTTCGCAACAGAACCCACCTTATAATATTGCTGTTTGCCTGGTTAAGCGGCAAGTCAGCCAAAGAGAATGAACAGCGGCCTGCGCTGGTTGTTCAATGTTAATAGCAGCCAAATAACATAAGCTATTAGCGCCGGTCTCGCAGATAAAAAAGTCAAAAGCTTTTGAGGGAATTGTAAACTCTATATTTTTTTTATTTTTATTTTTTATTTCCCATATGTCGTGTACATACGTCTTTCATTTTTAGTGACTATTAGTACATAGTTTAAACGTTATTTTAGGTTAATATCTAACTTATGTTAGCAGATCACAAAAGTTTTTCATTTTTGTAAAAAACCATATAGTAACAAAAATAATATACATTTAAATTAAATTAACATAATTATAGAACAAAATAAAGTAAAATAAACCTAAATGAAATAAAAATATAAAATACAAAAATAATCAACATTAAACAAAAAAAAAGGGGGCAAAAAAAGGAAAAGGAAGAGGTATTGATATATGTGTTGTATATAGCTTAGAAATTATTCTACCAGATCCACTGGCCATGTCCTTTATAACCTACGTCTGCGTTGAAGTTCCTGTATTGGTAGTAGGTTGACACCAACATTTGAGTGTTTGGTAAGCTTCGTCTGGTAGATAAGACTTATTTTTGTAATCTCCTCTGTCACTGTTGGAATATTAAGATCACGATGCAGATCATCGTTAGTTATATACCACCTAGCCTTGGTGATCAAATGAATGATTTTTGATTGTTGTCTTTGTATTATGTCTGTATTTGATTTTGTGGCCGTTCCCCAAATTTGTGCTCCGTACGTCTAGATTGGTCTTATAATGGCTTTTGTTATTTTGTTTTCTAGTGTTAATTTTGATTTGAGCAGCCAATATAATTGACTAATCCTCAGCTTGATTTGATATGGTTTTTTAAGTATTCACAATATTCACAAAACTATAAACTCTACCAGAGAGGTTCTCGCCACCGGAGCACCCACCCTTTACCCATACAATTCCTCAAGGTCGCCCGACGCAGTAGACTTTGTTATATACAATGCCATTCATAAAACAGCTCTGGACATTGCGAAGTCATCTGACCAGATAGCATCGTATGCCGGTCCAGACTGCTCACTCCCCACGCTAACATAACGGGTTTTCATCAGTGTATAAAACAACGGATCAACATCAATATGGAAATCACTTGGGACAAGGATATAGATGATTCGGTTGACCTGTTCACCAAGAACATTCATGAGTCCGCCGAATTAGCCTCTTCAAATAGCCGCCAATTCCCTTGTTCACCCAACCCACCTCAGGTTCTCTTAAAACCTGAGGTTCTGGAGTTGGTGAGATATAAACGCAGGCTACGACGTCGCTATATGAGATAACGGAATGAATTTGACAAGGCTGCATGGAGGAGAGCTGCCCGAGAAATGAGAAATGTAATGCAAGCTGTGCGATCGGAACATTTCAACAACCTGTTTGCTAATGCGGATCCAATGAAAAAGTCTGGCTTCCATCTATGGTGTGCCACCAAGTGCATCAAACAACAGTCTCACAGACATGCTCCAATCCGTGGGCCTCTAAAGCAGTGGCTGCGTATGGAGACCGAGAAAGCAGAAGCATTTGCTAATGAGTTGGAGAGCCGGTTCACGCCTTTTAGCTTGGCTGAACCTGGAGACGTTGAGGAAACAGCTGAAGTCCTATCGAGATGTATCTTAGACCACAGTCCAACTAAACATGTCACCCGTGAACAGGTTGTGACTCCAATTCAGAGACTGAAATCTAAGAAGAGCCCCGGACATGACCATATTGAAAACAAGATGGTGAAAGCACTCCCTTGGAAGGGAGTGTTGTTCCTGACGTTGCTGTTCAACAGCATCCTGAGGATCTGCCATTTTCCCATACAGTGGAAGTGTGCAACGATATCCATGATACCTAAACCTGGTACTCCGGACAACCGTGTCTCATCATATAGGCCCATAAGCCTGCTTCCAACTTTTTCAAAAATGTTTGAAAGATTATTTTTGAGTAGATTCTTGGCAGTACGGGGTGTTCAAGAAGCCATTCCTGATCACCATTTTGGATTTCGATCACAGCATGGCACTCCCGAACAACGAGTCGTTAATCTCATACTTACTGCGTTTGAGATGAAACAGTATTCCTCTGCAGTCTTCCTAGATATCAAACAAGCATTCGATAGGGTATGGATCGATGGACTTCTGCATAAAATAAAATTACTCCTGCCTGGCAAACAGTTTTTACTAATGCGAAGCTTTCTTCAACGACGAACCTTCTCTGTGGCGGTAAGAGACAAAATTTCCACCTTCAGGCACATGAGAGCCGGTGTCCCGCAGGGGAGTGTCTTAGCACCGGTCCTCTACTCCTTATATACCTCTGATATGCCTACAACTAGAGATGAGCATTCGATTATAGCTACTTACGAGGACGATACGGCAGTTATATTCAACTCTCTATTTTTTTTTTAATTTTTTATTTTTTTTTTATTTTTATTATTTTTTTTCTCTTTTATTTTATTATTATTATTATTATTTTTATTTATTTATTTATTTTTTTAAATTTTTTTCTTTTTCACTTATTTTTATTTTACTTATTCATTTTTTTTCCTGTCTTATTTAACTTTTTTTGCTTTTATTTTATTTAATATCTCGTTTCTATACTTCTCGCAAAATGAGTTGCTGTATTCGGGCTTGCACCAACAAGGACAACTTTAATAGTGATAAGTTTAGAGGTGTCTCTTGTTGGATGTGCGATAACATCGCCCACCTTAATTGCGCTGGGTTGACTGATCGCGACTACTACCGTATGCGAATTAAATACCAAAAATTTAAGAAACTATTCACTGAGCTAGCCTCAGAGTTTGATGCTGGGTCAAAAATGTTTTTGGAGTACTCTTTCGACTTGATTCCAACGGCTAATGCAGTACAACTGTCGCTAATATCCCCTCACAATCTTGCGCCTACCACAGCGCCTCTTATTTCTTTTTGGTCTCCTCAACACCCTTCTTCAGATTCCCCACCAACTTGTTCTACTTCTTCCCATCTTTTACCCACTTACTCTTATGTACTTTATTCTACTTCTACCCAACCGCCCCATCCTACTCCAATTCCTTAATCTCCTTCAACAATTATGCCCTCTACAATTTCTTCATGTCTCTTTGAACTTTCCATCCACTACTTGTTCGTCTTCCTCGATTCCTGGTCTTACTACTGTGACTTCAGCTTCAACTTCTCCAACTTGTTCCCCTTCTTCCCATCCTTTACCCACCATCCCATCCCGCTCCAATTCCGGTAGCTCCTTCTACCAATATCCCCTCTACTATCACTTCATCTGTCGCTTTCAACTTTTCCTCCACTAATTGTTCATCTTGCTCTACTCCCTGTCCTACTACTGTAACTTCTGCTTCATCTTCTACTAAAGTCTCTAACTCCTCCCGTACCTTGTCACCCCCTATGAGTTCTTCGCAGTCCAATACTGCCGCTACTCCAGTGCCATGTATTTTGAAGGTGCTGGATCCTCGTAAACATGTTTTTGTTTCCAGGTTGGATAAGGAGACAACCTGTAAGGACGATGCACGTTATATTTCATCAAAATCATGCAACCTTTCAAATATTAATATTCACAAATTTAATTTTGCTATCCCTAGAGAAGGCTCTTCTTTCAAACTTTCAGTTTCTATGGAAGTATTTTCTGTCATTTGTGACCCTACATTCTGGCCTGCCCTTATGGTGGTCCACGAGTTCTATCCTAAAAAAAAATCTAGGGCTTTGCAGGTTACCTTCTTCAAAATCTACAAAAAACTAGGTCTACATTTTCAAAATGTTAGAGGGCTAAATTCTAAACTTTCTTCATTTTACCTTAGAAGTTTTTCTATCAGTTCTGACATTATCGTTTTCGTTGAGACTTGGCTTCACCCGGATGTTCTCAACTCTGAAATTTTCAATAACTCTTACTCTACGTTTCGTAAAGATCATTCAAGGCCGCGTAGGTGGTGAAGTCTTAATCTCTGTTTTTTCATCTTTTTCGTCAGAACTGGTCTCTCTTGACGATACTGAAAACATTAAATTTATCTGCGTCAAAATTTCATTCTCTAATTATAAAATTTTTATTACATGTTCATATATTCCTCCTTCATCGTCCGACTCAGTCTACTTGGATCAAGCGAAAGCTATACAGAATGTATTAATGACGCTCATTTATGACGCTGATGTTTTGCTTGTTTTGGGTGATTTTAATCTTCCATCTATTAAGTGGATTCCTTTTAGTGACTCCAATATCGTTCTTCCTTCTGTTGGCAGCGAGTTCGTTGATTTATTGCTGGATCTCTCTCTCCAGTAAATAAACCACATTTCCAACATCAAACATCGTATGCTAGACCTAGTGTTTACTAACTGCCATTAAAATACCTCAATGTCGAGATCCTCTCCATTGTCAATTCCAGAAGATACCTATCACCCCACTCTTGAGGTGAAACTAACTCTTAACCAACTTCTGTCTGCATCTGATTCAACTTGTTCTAAGCCAAGACAAGCTTTTAATTTTAAACATACTAATTTCAATCGTCTCAACTCATTGCTTGCTTCCACGGATTGGTCAATATTAAGTTCTTCTTCTGATAGTGATACTGCCGTGCGGTTTTTCAACACGACTATGCTGGATTATGTCAATAAATGTGTGCCTAAAGTGCATGTTACCGATGATTCTAAGCGTCCGCCTTGGTTTTGTATAAATTTGGTCCGTCTAAAAAATATTAGAAGTTTCTTATTTAAAACATATAAACGCTCTTGTTCTGCAACCGATTATGCGAGTTATTCCGCGGCTCGGAGTAAATTCAACATTTTTAAACAATCTTGCTATAGTAGATATTTGTGCAAAGTAAAAGTAAATATTAACCGAGATCCCAAAAATTTTTTTTAAATTCATCAAAATCGAAAACAAATCAAAGTTATTTCCAACTAGTATGGAGTTTGATGGAGTTGCAAGTAGCTCTGATAATGGGATTGCGAACCTTTTTGCAAAATTTTTCCAGGGCATCTACTCTAATAGTGCCTGTGGAGATAGTTCTCCTTTCCCTTACAAAATTGATGAATGTAATCACTTCAATATGCCGTTTATTGACGGCAGTATTATTTTACGATATCTAAAATTGGTTAAACCTTCTTCTTCTCTAGGTCCGGATAATATTCCTAGTTGTATCTTAAAAAGCTGTGCTAACAACTTATATATTCCCCTTTATACCTTATTTAATTTATCCCTTATTACTTCATCTATGCCAAGTTGTTGGAAAGAATCCTATATATTTCCCTTATTCAAAAAGGGTAGTAAGTCAGATATATCGAACTACAGAGGTATTGCCAAGCTGTGTGCAATTCCTAAGTTGTTTGAGCAGATTATAACTGATCAATTACAGTTTTATATTCGCCCATTGTTGAGTATGTCTCAGCATGGTTTTGTAAAGAACCGTTCAACGGTAACCAATCTGTTGGAATTTACCTCTATTGTCAATCACAACTTTTCGGTAGGTAGCCAAACTGATGTTATCTACACCGACTTCAGTAAAGTTTTCGATACTGTATCGCATGAGTTGCTCATAACCAAACTCAAAGCTTTTGGTTTCCCTTCTCCATTGATCCGATGGCTGGCATCTTACCCTGATTATCTCACTCAAAGGGTACTTTTTAAATCTTCAATATCTAAGTCTTTAAAGGTAATATCAGGTGTTCCCCAAGGCAGTCATTTGGGGCCTTTGCTTTTCAACATATTTATTAATGATCTACCTACCGTCATCAAACACTCTCAGATTTTAATGTACGCAGATGATGTAAAACTATGTTTCCGCCTTAATAACCCTTCTCACGGGATTTTCCTTCAGAGTGACATAGACTCTTTATCTCGTTTGTGTTCCAAAAACTATTTGATCCTCAATACCAATAAATGCAAAGTTATGTCCTTTTCTCGCGGAGCCCTTATTTCAAATTCTTATTACATTGACTCAAATAGTTTAGATCGCATTTCCCAGTTTAACGACCTTGGTATTTTGATGGACTCGAAGTTGCATTTCGGTACCCACATTTCCACTTCGGTCTCTAAAGCTAGAGGTATACTTGGCTATATTAAACGCTGGTCTAAGGAATTTGATGATCCGTATACTACCAAAGTACTATACACTTCACTGGTAAGACCTATTCTGGAGTATGCGTCTTGTGTCTGGGATCCTCAATATCAGATGTACATTGATCGTATTGAGTCAGTGCAAAAGCAATTTCTACTTTTTTCTACCTTGTCTAGTCGTAGAACGGTCATTGGTGTAACTTTTATGTATAACCTCATTAATGGTAGTTTTAACTCACCTTTCTTACTTAGAATCATTAACTTTAGTGTACCAGCACGCGCAACTAGAAACTATTCTCCTATTACTCTTCCCTTTTGTAGAGCTTCTTATTTGCAACATGATCCATTCTATGTCTTAGGCAAATCTTTTAATACCCACTTTGCGTGTGCCGCTCCTCCCACCTCTTCTTATGTTATAAAAACTAAATTGTTGACATCATTGAATTAATGCATAAATTATTTTCTATACTGGTAACCTAAATTTTTCCTCCTTGTTTAAATAATCTATGTTATTGTAGGTATTGAATTCTAAAGTTAATATTAGCTTTAGTTTAATTTTGAATGCTGATTATGTTAATGGCTGATGATGTTTTTATCTGTAGCCAAATATGTAGTACGTAGGCATTAGCTTTGGTATCGCATGATCACCAAAGATATTAGCAATTAAGAACAGCTGAACCCAGTCCATGTGACTGGGTGAATTTTGATGCCACTTGGGCTTGCCCCATGTGAGATCAGTGTGTGGTCATTGCGTACCTACTAAGTCGATAAGTCAAAAATAAACGAAGCTGCAGAGAAATTGTCCAGCTACTTGGATAGATTCCACTCATGGGCCAGTCGCTGGAATATAGCCATAAACTATGAGAAATCAGCTCACTGCACCTTCACATCAAGGCAAGGCGTCTGTCCGGTTATGACTTACAACACAAACATCATTCCGCATACGGAGCAAATCCGGTATCTCGGTTTGATTATGGATAAGCGTCTTACCTGGCGTGCACACATTAAGGTCGTTACACCTCAAACTGGAGTGGCTCCTCCGCCCATCGACTAAGTTATCTTTAACTAATAAAATACTCATTTATCTGCAAGTGGTGGCACCTGCTTGGCGCTACGCCATACAAATTTGGGGCACTACTGCTGACTACAACATCAGAAGAGTGCAGGCGTGTCAGAGCAAGGCCCTCAGAAGATTTAAGGGATCCCCTTGGTACGTCCGCAACACCACGCTTTTTAGGGATTTTGCCGTGCCAACTGTTATGAAGGTGATTAATTCTCACAGCTGACGCTATCACTACAGACTTTTGTCGCACCCAAATCCGCTAGCTTCTGTTGGAGTATTCACAACAACAGCAACAACAACTATAACAACCACCATGGTAACACGATCAGCTGTATCATCTGTTCCCTCTATATCCACAGTAAGTACAACAACAACAACATTAAGTAAGCAGTACGATACACAAAACATAAACAACGCCAACACTCAAGAGTCCAGCCTTTAGAGAAATAGGAGCAAACAATCTCCCAATAACATTGCTGAACAAAACAACACAAGCAAAAACAAGAGAAATAAACAATGTAACGGAACGCAAACAATACTGCAACAATACTGGCTAAGCGCACCAATCACAACCAACAGGTTCGGTCTCCTCTCTCAAGACGATGACAATCAAGCGAACAGTTTTGCGGAAAGTGTTTTCGATGCAACAAATTTGCCAGCACAAAAAAATATCAAATCGGTTAAGCCACCACCAATATATGTTCAGGACGTCGAACAAATTAGCGTTCTTAGCAATGCTCTAACAAATGTAATTAAACATAATAACATTTTAAAAACGCTGCAGAATAATGAGATGAGAATACAAACAAAATATTCTAACAGTTACTCAACAGTTATAAAATGCTGCAAGAGCACAGAACGAAATACTACACATTCAAACCGAATGAAGATCGTGGATTTAAAGTAGTGCTCAGGAATATGCACCACGCCACTGACATTAACGAACTAAAAAATGAATTTCTCGACCTAGGGCATGAAGTCATAAACATCCATAATGCACAACAAAAAGTCACGAACAAACCGCTTCCATTATTCTTCATTGAATTAAAAAACAATAAAAACAACAAAGATATTTATAACATAACCACACTGCTATGCACGAAAATCATTTTCGAGCCCCTACACCATAAACGCATAATATCGCAATGATCAAATTGTCAAAATTACGGCCACACGAGAAATTTCTGCACCAGAGACCCGATCTGCGTCAAATGCGCCGGTAAACACAAAACAATCGACTGCAAAATTGAAGCCAACGGTCAACTGAAATGTGCATTATGCGGTGCTGCACACACTGCAAACTACAAAGGTTGTGAGATATACAATGCACTGAAAATAAAAAGATTTCCAGCCCTTAGAGAAACTAGCCACCAAGTTCCGGCTGAGAGAGTAGCAATAGCTCCAATCGAGATTCAAAACTTAAACAAAATTAAGACTGGTTTATCGTACTTTCAAATAGCTAATGATAAGAATGACAACAATAATGGCGAAAAGAATAAGAAGGAACAACTCACAAATCCAACCAATGAATACATAAGTACATTGACATAAAAACTGATATTACTGAGATGAAGGACCTGATGAAACAATTGTTTCAACAAGTCACAAATATGATAAAAGTCATAACAATTCTCATATGGAAGATGGACAAATACTTGGAATGCAAACGGACTGAAAAACCATATTGACGAAATACAAATACTTCTTCATGACAACAGCATTGACATAGCCCTAATCTCGGAGACACATTGCACAAACAAACACTTCATACAAGTTAGAGGGTACAAAGTGTACACCACAAACCACCCCGATGGCACAGCGCATGGTTGAACAGCCATAATTATTAAGCAGTGCATAATGCACGACGAGCTTGAGCCTTATCAGCACAACTACATACAAGTGACGAACATTCAAATTAGTGATCTCTATATAGCCCACAAAATCATAATAGACACAGAATATAAGAATTTCTCAACTCTCTTGGACAACGCTTCATTGCAGCCGGTGATTACAACGCGAAACACACTATGTGGGGATCGAGGCTAACGAACAAAAAAATCAAAAATCTAATCAGCGCTATGCAGTTCACAAACTCTAAACACTTGAGTACAGGCGAACCAACATATTGGCCAACAAACTTTAATACTTGGACAAAGCTAAAGTATTAGCGGACTATTTCGAAAGGGTTTTTACAGAAGTAGCCACAAACTCAGATGATCTACAGCTGAACACAGATATTAGCAGAGGTTCAGTACATATAAAACATGAAAAGACCACCATAGGAGAAATAAAAAAATGCATTAATAATGACATAAAGGAAAAAAAAGTCCCCTGGATATGACAAAATAAATGGCAAACTCCTGAGAGAACTATAGAATATCTAAGAAACATCTTAAACGTTATGTTCAGACTAAACTATTTTCCGAGAGTCTGGAAAGTATCTGAGATTATTGCGATCCCGAAACTAGGCAAAGACGCATCAAAAGCAGAGTCTTATAGACCAATCAGTCTACTCCCTGTAATCTCAAAAATCTTCGAAAAGATATTAAGAAGTAGACTATTGCCACTACTAGAACGCAGGCACATCATTCCAAATCACCAATATGGCTTCCGAAGAAGTAACTCAACGATACAACAAGTGCACAGAGTTACGCACAAAATTCTAAATGACATTGAGGATAATAAATTTTGTATTGGACTCTTCTTGGACGTGGAAAAAGCTTTTGACAAGGTTTGGCATAAAGGACTCAAATGGAAACTTAACAATATATTCCCTCAAAACATAGCACATCTATTAACATAATATATCACAGGTAGATATTTCTTAGTTAAATACTCAGACGAATACTCAACCATTAGAGAAATAAATTCAGGAGTTCCACAGGGAAGTGTGCTAGGACCTTTATTATATACCCTATACCCTATTGCAACTTTCGCCGATGACATAATACTCCTAAGTGCTCATAAAAACATAAATACTGCAACATCCATGTTGCAAGTAGACTTTAATAAAACACTTGACTGGCTTAGAAAATGGCATATTAAAATAAAAAAAAACAAAACAGTAAAAGTTATATACACTACTAAGACTAGATTCACACCAATCCATATAAATATTGAAGGAGACGACGTAACCATTCAAAAAGAAGCCAAGTACTTAGGATTTTGTATTGACAGTAAACTAAACTGGAAACACCATATACAAAAAAAGCGTGACCAAATCAAAATTGAAGTAAGACAACTGCACTGGCTGCTTAAACCAAATACAAACATTTCACTTGAAAAGAAGCTCCTAATCTATAAGACAATTATTAAACCAATTTGGACATATGGAGCCGAAATATGGGGAGTTGGCAAAAAATCAAATATAAAGTTAATCCAGAGGCAACAATCAAAAATTATTCGCACCATCACAAAAGCCCAATGGTATGTCACCAAGACGAACCTTCATCGAGACCTAAGAATTGCGACAGTAGATGAGGAAATAATTAATTTAAGCAGAAAATACCAAACCAAACTTTCCCAGCATTCGAACGATGGTGTGAACACATTACCATTTGAATAACTAACTTGGCAACGTAGGCTAAAAGGGTGAGACCAGTGGATTTCACATAACACATTACTTCATTACATTACTTACTCATTGTTAATTGGTGTTATCTTTAATTGGAAATTTTTATTGTTAAAACACATGTATTGTTAAATTCCAGTCAAAACACTACTTTACAAACTGATTGTAAAATTTAAATCCACCAACTTGTCCTAAATATTAATCTGTACAATAGTCGATTTATTTTTCTATAATAGACAATGTACTCTTCCTTTGGGAAAATAAAAAAAAATATTTGGGCTTGCACCAACAAAGACAACTTTAATAATGATAAGCTTAGAGGGGTCTCTTGTTGGATGTGCGATAACATCGCCCACCTTATGTGCACTGCGCTGACTGGTCGTGACCTGACCGGATTTACGGTACGGCGAAGCTTCATCTGGTGGCATCAGGTGGCCTTGCCCCACCTGTTTCAAACGCCAGGGGACTTCTTAATAATGTACCGCCGTATGAGAAATAAATACCACAAACTTAAAAACCTATCCACTGAGCTCGCCTCAGAATTTGATGCTGGGGCAAAAGTGTTTATGGAGTGCTCTTTTGACTCGACTCCAACGGCTAATGCAGTACAACTGTCTCTAATAATCCCTCACAATCTTGCGCCTACCACAGCGCCACTTATTCATTTTTCGTCTCCTCAACCCCTTTCTTGTCATTCCCGCCAAACTTGTTGTACTTCTTCCCAATCTTTACCCACTTACTCTTCTGAACTTTCTTCCATATCTGCCAAATCGTCCCATCCCCCTCCAATTCCAGTAGCACCTTCTACCATTATAGCCTCTACTTCTTCTGCATCTGTCGCTTTCAACTTTCCCTCCACTACTTGTTCGTCTTCCTCTATTCCCTGTTTTACTACTGTAACTTCTGCTCCATCTTCTATTAAAGTCTCTTGCTCCTCCTGTACTTTGTTTTCACCTAAGAGTTCTTTGCAGTCTAACAGTGCCTCTACTCTAGTGCCATTTACTTTCAAAGTGCTGGATCCTTCAAGCAGGAACTCTATGCAGGCAATGCAATAAATAATGATTTAAAATGCATGTAGTACGTAATAATAAAGTACTATTTTTTATGATAGGTAAGTCGAAAAATTTAAGTTGAATAAAGCTAATTCTATCTTTACTACCAGGCAAACAGAAAAAACAGCAAGAAACAACCAGTGTCCAATGCGAAAATGAAATTAAACCAGCTGTGCTTCTGACATTATGAGGAAAGAAAGAAAGAAATTTTGCCTTCGCCACGCAACAACAAAGCGTGTGACATTTGTTTTTTCTTATCGATCGAAACAAATTTGGAATTCATTTTTACTTTAAATGCCCAGTAAATACGTGATTAATTCACATTTCCAACATAATAACGTTATTATTAGTGTTATTACCTCAATATACAACACAATTTACTGATCTATTCGATAAAACAAAATGTTCGAAAAATTGTACATTCAATAGGAAATTGCATCCCTAGGCTCGATTGGGTTTGCCTACTAAAGACGGTTTACTGGTCGTTTTGTAAAATGGTAAATTATCTAAATAAACAAATTATTTGTTCAAAAAAATTGATGCAAATTACTTTGAAAAAGAATAATCTATCCATTCGTATCATTGGTTTTATTTAAACAAGTATAACTATGGGTGAAAATGACCAATTATCCCAACAAAACTGTGGAGGTTTTGATTCCTACCGAAAGAGTTTTCTGTGACATCTAAAACCGGTGATCGGGCGGAATTGAGGAGAAAGTTTTCTGACACCTCTATATTAAAATATAATCTTTATGGAAAAAAAAACCCGGCAACTCCGACCATAGTACAGTGAGAGGAATTTATTAAACACAAATTGATTGGATTTTGGGTGTTGGCCGTCAAGCATTTTATTATAAAATATAATTTTTGTGGTTTACCAGAATAAAATAAAAATGTTTGGTTTTTAACATCGATTGAATACGTTTTGCTTTCCTATATATCTCAAGAAAATTAATGCGAGTATAAGCTGTACAACAAAAATGGTTAATTAAATTTTGCACCTTCTCATCTCGTTTCCAACTTAATTTCCGGGTTTTCTGTTATTAAACCTACTGTTGGCTGTTGGTTTTTATATGACCATTTATGATGATCGAAAAATACGGATGCGCCATTGCTTTGCGCGCAGTTAGTCTTTCAACATGATCGTATCGTAAAAGTTTGTCCAAAAAATCAAAAGCCTCTGGGGAAACAAGATGTTGATTATCAGAGTGCACAAAACGTTCTCTACGTTTACGAGAGTGTCTCTGCAAGATGTCGTGTAATCGTGGGTCCAATTCGATGTTGTACTTATCTAGATAGGCGTAGAGTACTTCGGTGCCCAGCACCTTAGCAATACGTACAAGTTGATCATAGTTGTCGTGACCATGGAAGAATGGTTCTTTTCGAAATATCATCGATGCAAGCATACACCCAAGAGACCACATATCTAATGAATAGTCATACATCTGGTAATCAACTAGTAAGTCGGGCCTTTAAAATAACGTGAAGCAACGCGAACATTATATTCTTGACCGGTATGGTAAAACTCAGCAAGGTCCCAATCTATTAGACGCAATTTATTATTTTCCTGATCTATCATAACATTATGAGGCTTCACATCGCGATGCATAATGCCCATACTGAGGCAAAATGTCAAGTGCCTTTAACAACTCGTATAGGTAGAAGCGTATTTCATAGTCTGTGAGAGTTTGATAAAGTTGCTTAAAATCCGTATTAGTAACATGCTCAAAGATCAAAGCGGGAGTACGTGAAACAGGGTATTTTACTACAGCCAACAGTGTAATTATATTGGTGCCACGACGTAGATTTTCTAGAATCTTAATTTCACG
Source organism: Cacoxenus indagator (assembly GCA_035041755.1). NCBI lineage: Eukaryota > Metazoa > Arthropoda > Insecta > Diptera > Drosophilidae > Cacoxenus > Cacoxenus indagator. The sequence continues at coordinate 68,418 of JAWNKX010001142.1, read as the reverse complement.
TTTCATTTTCTTCTTTTTGACTGGCTTACTGATTCTGTACATCGACAGAATTGTTGGGGCTGTTCAACTAATTCAGCGTAACTAACATATTGCTATTGGTTTGCTTGGGTTTGCATAACCAACTTGGGCGTGAATATGATATTCAAAAAAAATAAATACACAAGATTTTCTTTCTTTGATTTATTTTGAGAATATTAAGCAAATTGTGTAGAGTTTTCTTTAATTTACGAAATCGTTCTTTAACAAACGAAATCGAGCCATAGCTGCCTTGTATTTTACCAAAATACCAGGCGGCCAGGAAAAAATGAAGGCATGACAAAGACAACCAACACATACACGCGCTATACCTAACCAACAAGGTCACCCACACAATGGCAAGTTTTGATTTTTGACTTCAACTTCTTGATGACAATTTTCGGTTGGTAGCGCAGCGGTTTGGATTGTGGTTTTCTGTCACTATCACTTGGACATTCGCTGTCTCCTTTCCTTATCCTCCCTTATTAATAGCTAATACGAAAAAAAACAAATGTCACACTCTTTGTTGTAACGTTGCGTAGGCATATTTTATTTCTTTCTTTCCTCATATTGGCAGAAGCGCAGCTGGTTTGATTTCGTTTTCGCATTGAACACTTGCTGTTTCTTGCTCTTTTTTCTGTTTGCCTGGTGACTGTGCAAAATGCTGCTGTATACTTTAGTTCGTGCCCATTCAAAAGTTACTTAGTCAAGAATTATTGAAAAAAAGTTACATTTTTCAACAAATTTCATTTATTTTTATGTAAAAATAAAGCAAGGAAAAGGAATTTTTATTCCCGCACGCCTCCCACTTCGCAACACAGTCTTAAGTCAATTTTCGATTGTCGTACCAAATTTATCATAGATCAAGTCCCGAGAGCCAGTTTCGTTGTTGAATTCAAATTTGCGAGCACGCAAAAAGTATACATATTCATTCACGCAGTCATATCTTTTTTCTTTGTCTTCCCTTATTTTGGGAAAATAAGAAAATAAAACATATGTCACACGCTTTGCTGTTGCATGGTCAAAGGCAAAATTTATTTCTTTGTCTTTCCTGAAATTCCCAATGCGCAGCTGGATTGATATCATTTTGACATGGGACACTTGCAGTTGCTTGCTATTTTATCTGTTTAGCTGGTAGTAAAGGTAGAATTAGCTGTATTCAACTTCGTTTTTTCTATATATATAGCGCAAAATATTGCATTTTAAATGAATTTTAGTTATTTATTGCCTTATTTCTTTAAAAAATTTCAACTAATTGACACACTTTTGGCATGCGCCAAGGAAACTAACATTACCGTACGAATAATGTTTTTCATAAAAAATCGCGCGAAACCTATACATGTTCATTTTTCGCTATCATTCCCACAACAATATGAATACAATCAAAATAAAAATGGGTGACGTCAATTAAGACAACCAAACCAAGGTGATAAACAGAAATTCCTTTTCATGCTAATTCGCGCTAAGAACACAAAATTTAGAAAGACACAGCAAGAAGGGGAAACAGCGCTTGCTTCGATTTCGCAACATGTACCCACCTTCTAATTTTTATTTGCCTGGTAAAGCGTCAAGTCAGCCAGCCAATCAGAATGAAGTTGCTACACAGCGGCCTGCGCTGGTACTTCGATGTTAACAGCAGCCAAATAACATAAGCTATTGGCTTCTGACTTCTAGAAAACAACGTAAAAACAAAGAGTATTCATTCATATAGAGGTTACATTTCTCCCTTAAAAAAGGCAGGAGAGACTTGTCAGGCACGATTAGAATCGGACACTGATTCTGTACGCAGCCAACAGAATTGTTGGCTGTTCAACGTATGCAGCGTAACATATTGCTTTTGGTTTGCTTGGGTTTGCTTGGACGGACGTCGAACTGCCGTAAAAGGGGAAAATATTCAATGATAAGAAAATTACAAAAACACAAGAAAGACGTAATAAAAACAAAAATCAGGGACACTGTCTTCTTTATTTCCCAAACCAGTCTTAAGTCAATTTTCGATTGTCGTACCAAATGTTCGTTGTTGAGTTCAAGTTTGCGTGAACGAAAAAAGTATACATATTTATATACGCTGGAATATCTTTTTTCTTTGTCTTCCCTTATGTTCGGCAAATAAGAAAAAAACAAATGTCATACGCTTTGTTGTTGGGCGGTCAAAGGCGAAATTTATTTCTTTGTCTTTCCTATATTCGCAGTAGCGCAGCTAGTTTGATATCGTTTTCACATCGGACACTTGCAGTTGCTTGCTGTTTTATCTGTTTATCTGGTAGTAAAGGTAGAATTAGTTGTATTCAACTTCGATTTTTCGATTAGCGCAAAATATACATTTTAAATCAATTTTACTTATTTATTGAGTTATTTATTTCTTTATTTCTAACAGCCCGAACAAATAATTTATTCGTTATTATTATAATTATTTATTATATATTCATTAAAAGTTCCACCAAAACCAATACAAGTAGGTGGTGGAAATTGCAATAACAAAAATTATGTTCCTCATTCATAAAAAAATCGCGCCAAACCTATACATGTTCCTTTTTCGCTATCGTTCCCACAACAATATCAATACAATCAAAATAAAAATGGTTGACGGCAATTAAAATAACCAAAACAAAGGTGATATACAGAAATTCCTGCCACGCTAATTCGCGCCAACAATTCGCGTTCAGTAAGTAGCAGAATGACGTTGCTCAACTGCGGCCAGCGCTGCTACTTCGATGTTAATAGCAGACAAATAACATAAGCCAATGTCTTCTTAAGATTTGGAAAAAGCTCCAAAAGCTCGTGAGAGAAATGGGAACTCTATATGAATTAATACTCTTTGGTGAGACCGATGCTAGGGTCGAGTTGACTTCACGTGTTGTCCATTAGCGGTTCTATCTTCAGCTGTGAAGTTGTCGTTGTAGTTTATGTTATTGTAAGAGGCGTTGTTGTTGCGTTTGGTCGCCCGTTTTTAATTTGGTGGTATTTTTGTAGTAGAGTAAGGTAAGAAGCGCGACACGGGCATGATGGATCTGTGGAGGAGATCACCTTTAAATTTGCACATTGGAACGCATCAGATGCTGTGCACGAAGATTTATGGTGTTGTCCAGCGCAGCGAGCACATAAAGTATTGACATGGCAGCTGTTGGAGCCATGACCAAAGAGTTGTCAATTGTAGCATTGAGTAATCTTTGCAGATGACCTGGACTTAAACTCCCAGCGCGCTTTGGTGTGATTAATACAGGAATGCTCCTTTCGTAAATGCTGAAGCCTTATAGATTTAGCTTTAAAATATACGACATACAATAGTATTTTGTACCCATTACGAGATAAAACATCCACTCTTGTGATAGCAATACATTGAAGGCCTAGACTATTGAGCATGGATTTGGTCTCTTCGTTGGGTAGGGCTTAGTCTCTCTATTCTCATAAGAGAAAAATTCTATGCTTAATCTTTTAAGTTCATGGCAGATGATATGGTGCCATTCGAGAGTGTTTACGGATACCTTAATTCAAATCGATGTGGTTTTATCAGAGTAATCTCTTATGTGGACATTTATTAAGATATCGTGAACCTGCTTATAGGTTCTCTTAAGAATGATGATTGGTGGTACCTTGACTTTGGCAGGAGTAGTGGAGGTAGATTGCTCGATGGTGTCATCTAAATCTAAATAGTCACAGTTTGGAGAGGGCGAAAATATTTGGAGAACTGGCCTTCGTCATATGATGACTTTGCACCTTTTTGCTTTAAGCGCGGCATTTTTTTTTAGAACTGATGCTTTAATCGCATCACTACTGGAATGACGCTTAATTGTTGCTGCTCTTGAGTTGTACAATTTACAGTATAATAGCGTTGACTTGATTTCGTAAAAACGCACTTAGTGATCTGCACTAGCGATGGGGAACGGTGTAGAATAAGGCAGCAACTACTTCGAAAGACCGCTCAGCCTATCAGCTTGCTCAGTGACTTTGCTAAGATATTTAAGCGGGTTATAAAATATAGATTAAATCTGCATTTTACTCTCAGTTTGGTTTTAGGTAACCATTAAGTTGTATCCATTCCTTGGAAATTTGAACCAACGTCATAAAAGAGGAACGTTATTGTAAAAAATCAGTTGAACCCTGGCATATTGGGTTAATCTACAAGCTAATGAAAATTTAAGCACCAACATACCTAACAACGCTAATACAAAGCTATGACGGATCGTTTATCAGAGTTGTCATGGAATGTACAGCCTCGGGAAGATAGATATTATGTGCTGGTTTCCCTCAGGAGTAGGTTTTAACCCTTATTCTATACAACATAAATACCTACGATATCTCAATATCAGGAAATTATACTATTTCAATTTTTGCCGACGACACTGCAATCCACTGTTCGGGTACAACCTTTGACGAGGTTTCATCAGAACTGCCAAAATAAACGAGTGCAATTTTCTTCACAAGAAAGCGCATAGAGTGCCTTCTTCCTCCCACTACCCGCTACTCCATTGATGTAAACCATGAAGAGATGGGTAAATATTATTAGATATCTTGGAATTCATCTGGATAAAAACTTTGCTTCAACGTGCATATTGGAAAAACCATTGACAAAGTTAATAAAACTATCCGTATCATATATCCCTTCATTAACCGCAGATCCGAGTTATCGATTATAAACAAGCTTCTGATGTACAGAACAATTTTCGCCCCCTTATTATATACGATTCTGAAGTTTAGAGTGTGTGTGAAAAAACGCACAAAAACGAACAATAAATTGCTCAAAATAAAGTACTTTAAATTATTCTCAACATTCTATTTTATTATTCAACATTCAGATTGCAACTTGAAACGAACGTCTAAATGATCCATGATAAAATAGTACGCGCAAAAACAAATTTTAGCATTACGAAATGTCATATAGCACAATGATTTTGCTATTCATTACTTAAATTACTATCTACGTTGCTAGTACTATTAAGTACTGACCCGTTCCTAGTCCTAGATTAGTTGAAATTGTTTAAGGTTTTCCCAGTTTCCTTAAATAACTAATACATATTTCAAGCAAAATTAAAACAAATACACATACATAAGTACAAGTAAATGTAGAGTAGATAAATAAAAACGTTCTTACTAAACTCTGTAAATAATAATGTAAAATCACCAGCTTAACTGAAATTGGTCAATTTTAAGGAAATAAATCATTGATAGATTGATTAATAATTTTCACTCCACTTTTCAATTCTAGTTTCATATTTTTTGCAACTTTGACTTTTACTTCTTAATTTAACTTTTTAATTTTACAAAACCCGCTTTTATTTACTATTTTTTTAACTTTCAGATTTTTTAATCGGGCCCTGCTCGGGCGAAAGTTAACGAATTTAGGTCCGTTAGTGTCAAGCCAAGGCTTTATTCTAATTCTTCAAGTATTTGTCTTTGCACTTAATTTCTTTTTAAACATTATTTTTTTGCTGACTTATTACTGCCTTACTTTTCTAATTCGTGTCCCTATAGTGTTAAAAATTTTTATACAAGCAGTAACCTATGTTAGAAAGTTGTTTACAGAGCTTTTGTCTGTTTACAGTTCAAAGGGCAAACCAACTCCTGTAAAGACCTTACAGGGCTGTTATGTAACTCGCCACGTTGATCCGGTGTTCGGTTGCTGGTCACGTTGCCTTTGATTGTGTAAATCGCAACGTTGCACCTCGTGCGCTTGAGGTCAGCGGAGTATCGGTTATAACCGCTGTCTTTTTGTTTGTTCGTATGATTGCTTGTACGTTTGTTTGTTTGTTTATTTGTATACTATTTGTCCGGTATGGACGCCGAAACCGATATACCCATTTTGAGTGAATCTCGATAATAGATGGAAAACATCGTCGAATTCGCGAAATATTAAGACCAACTCAATCTTCAGATGCTTCTCGCACAGATACAAATAAAACACAAAAACAAAGCAGAATCTGACATTTGAGTTTGCCGGCAGTGGTGTTCAAACTATACATAGCCGAAATGTTAAAATATTTTAATGAAAAAAAAAATCAGCAAAGTGAAGAATAAGAAATGCCACCCAAAAAGCCAAACACTGGAAGATCAACGAGAAAATAGCAGCAGTAGACAGAGCGCCTAGCTTCTGAAACATTCGAAGAGCGGCTCTCACGCGCCGGCAGCAACGCGATTCGTCCCGGATTATTCAACCAGATCCACTGGCCTTGTCTTCTGTAACTTGCATCTGAGCTGAAGTTCGTGTACTCGACGGAGGTTGACAATAACATTTGAGTGTTTGTTGAGTGTAGAGCTTCGTCAGGTAGAAGCATCTTATTTTTGTAATTTCCTGTGTCACTATTGGAGTGTTTTGTGTCCGTTCCGCAAATTTTGCTCCGTACGTCTAAATTTGTCTTATGGTAGTTTTGTAAATCAGAAGTTTATTTTCTAGTGCTAATTTTGATTTGAGCCACAAAAATAACTGACATCCTCAATTTGATTTGATCTGGTTTTTTAAGTATGAGATGTTTCCAGTTAAGTTTTTTGTCAATATATAACCCTAAGTATTGGGCTCAATTTTCAATTTTTATGTGAGCTTTATCAATCTTTACACGAGGTTGGGTGAAGTTAGTTTTAGTTGTGTATCGGGAAGGGTCTGTTGCAGTCCATTGTTTAGTTTGAACGAAGCTAGTCCCGGTACGTTTTATGTCATTCAGTTCTCCGACCTCAAGTAATTCCTTCTTGTCAAGGGATCATTATTTTAAGTCTCAGCATACATACACACAAACACGGTGCTCATCGTTGTCTCTTCTGCACTTCAATGTCCGGGCCACGCTCGGCAGAGGGAGATATCCTGTTTTAGAAATAGCATATACATTTAGCCAACAAAGACAACAAGGCAACACTCTCGATTTCATATCCTTTATTCATGCTCACTCTAAATACATAATATATTAATATAACTACGCACATTTGCCTGCGCTTCGATAAACATGAATAAACTGCGGATTTGGTCGACTACTACTCGTCGTGTGCAGTCAACGTACCATACGATGGCTTCTAATCTGTTCTCAAAAGTTACCGTTAATATTTTTGTAGACAAAATAGTCTACCGTTAGGTAGAAACAACAATAAACTTTCACTCCAAAAAAAAATATATATATAGTCTTATCATCAAACTACAATAAAAAAAAACCCGTTCAGGGATCAGGCCCGACAAACCATAATAAATAAACCTCCAGACGTAAACAAACTGTTCAGAACACCAAACAACACAGCTCACTCGGCAAGAAAATACATCGTCATCAGCAGAGCGGACAACACTAGCTTTGAAAATGTATCAGTTTTCTTAATAGAAAAGTCATCGACTACACGTGTCGAGGTGAAGTGGATATGTGTAAAAAACAAGAGATGGCACTCTTCTTATTAAACCAAAAAACCACACTCAAGCCATAAAACTTTGCAAACTATCCAAAATTGGTGAATTCTCAAAAACTGCTACGGAACACAAGACCCTCATCAACTATACTAAAGGAGTTATATATTCTAATGATATTAGAAATATACCTGAACAAGAAATACTGGAGGACTTGAAATCTCAAAATATATCGGATATCTACAAAATTAAGAAACGGCAAGACAACTCCCTTGTTTAAACTGGCTTCATCATCCTTACATTCGCGGTTCACACATTACAAGAAAATGTGATGATTGGGTATGAAAGGGTACATGCTCGTCCATATATCCCACTCCCTCTACGATGTAAGAATTGCTTATGATTTGGTCACCCTACATCGATTTGCAAAAGCAATAAGACATGCCCCAACTGTTCAGAAGAATGAAACCTGCTTAATAGAAACTTTATGCATCAATTGCAAACATAAACCCCGTATCCAAAGCAATCACTCTTCACTAGAGAGAAAGTGCCCGACATTCATTAAACAACAAGAGATAACAGCAATAAAAGTTACAGAAAATGTGGATCATAAATCAGCACTAAAGACTATACAGCACTATACAATATCCGCCAGTCCCACCAGCTCACTCAATACTCCAAAGTAGTGACCAATCCTCCACCACAAGCGACAAGCAATACAATGCTAACACCTGCCACATCAACGATGGCAGAAATCTCCACGCCTTCAGCCAATCCAACCGCTTCAACATCAGAAGTACAACCCGAAATCAGGACTCAAATATCTTATGACGACATCATGGGCACTGACACGGAATCTGTCTTCGATGAAGGTGACAATTATTCAAAAATCCAGCCTTCATCCGACCTTAAGCCAAAACCTCATATAAACTCCCTCTCATGAAAACTCAGTGCTAAATACAGAAATAAAGTTAAGAATAATAACAAACAAAATAACAAACACAGCCAACAAAAAAAACCAATACTAGACATATAATCTTAATTCCATTCACTTAGGCGCCTCTGGGGACGCCGACCCTCGTGGTTGTGCTCAAGCCTTCATGGCTATTGCACCCCCGCTGCGGTTACCGACCCACAGGCGATTCTTTAACAATAACTAGCGCCACTATTTGTTAATGAAATGACAGGGGAGCGCTCCAAACACCTATTCGCAACTGGTTGCCCGATAGATAAGCCTAATAAAGTTATATATAAAAACTTACTTAAACCCTTCCATTCACCATTTGAAACGTCCTACAGTAGAACATTAATAGTTATATAAACAACTAAAGCCAGTTCCAAATTATACTCAAGCAACACAAGCCTCAAATCATCTGTCTCCAAGAAACCCACCTACACTCACTGCACAATATACCCATACCCTTCAACTTCACTTTGTACCACCAGAACTCTTCCACGAACCCCTACGGATGAGTTGCCATACTCATCCATAAGTCTATTCAACACCATCAAATTCCCCTTAATAATGACTTTGACGCCATAGCTTTTCTTATACACTCAAAATTCAATTTCAACATCATATCTGCATACATAGTAAAATTTACATAATATGTTTACCAACGTAAGTAACCCTTCCCTAATAACAGGAAATTTTAGTAGCTGGCACAATAGTTAGGGATCTCGTACCAACAATACCAGAGGGATAATTCTCTTTAATTTCATCAATTAAATTAATCTTTCACTTTTAAACAATGGCTCTCCTACCTATTTCAGCACCCACTACACATTAACACACATAGACCTCTCCTTTGCCTCACCAATCCTTTCTTTAGATTCCAAATGGCACACAGACCCACTACTATACGGCAGTGACCACTTCCCAATTTATGTAGATCGCTTCCATCCTAACCTCCCCAATACCTCTTCATATAGGCCAAAATTCCTCACTAGTAAAGCAAACTGGCCACTGTTTGAGCAACTAACAGATAAGTTTAACTTTGAGAAACAAATAAGCAACAATTTAAATAAAGAAGCAGCCAACATTATTAAGATAATCCTAATAATAAAAAACGAGTTTCTTTGTATCAGTTCACTTCTAACATTGACCCTAACACCCCAATCTCCAAATTATGGTCAAAGATTAACAAATTTTGCGGATATTATACACCCCACTCCATTTATTAGCTCACCGACCCTAACAATCCTAGCTAAAACTTAACCAACAAAAACGACATTTCCGAAGCATTTTGCCAACACTGGTCTAAATTTTCCTGTCACAACGACTTTTCGTCAGCACAAGCGAGCCTCCTCGTCGGCTATACCATATTAACCATTAGAAAAAGCGCTGCTAATAGAAAAGCCCATATCTTTACTTGAGCTCAAAATCTCCCTAAACAAACTAAAAGGAAAAACCCCCGGTCTCGACCGAATTAACCATCCCATGTTTAAACATTTATCTATTTCCCTCAGTATTCGTCTTCTTGCCCTATTCAACAACATACTCAACAACTACTTCCCCCAACAGTTCAAAACCAGCATCATCATCCCCAAAGCCAAACCTAACTCTGATAAAACCACAATCGATTCCTACAGACCCATACCCATTAATTCGTGCATCTCGAAAATACTCGATAAAATAATCTCAAACCGGCTCTGGTGGCTTGCAACTACCTGCAACTCTCTCGACAGCCGTCAAATGGGATTCGGAAATTGGCAATCGGTACTTGAACCTCTAGCTATCATAGACTTTAAAACTACCTCCGCCCTCTCCACAAAAAATCATCGCACAATTATTTTCCCTAGATTTCGCTAGAGCGTTTGATAGGGTGGGAATGCTTTCCATTTTAGACTTTCTCTCAAACAGAAAAATTTCTATGCAAACTGAGTACCCTCGTTCTGCACTCCAATCTCTAGAAAATAGCATAACCCAGTGTTCACCCTTATCTGTCATTCTCTTTGTTATAACAAACTCAGCAAAATAATTGGATTACATAAAACCTTTGACTTTACTGGTTACGCCGACGACTACACAATTATAAAAAAGATCAACAAAAAATCCAACAGACTAAACATAAATCACCTCCCCACCGACATCATATCATGGTGTGACTATTCAAGCGCATCCCTGTCTCTCCCCAAATGTAAACACTAGCACATCTGCCGAAAAAACTATGCTCCTTCCATCTACAATCAGACATATTCGCTCTTAATAATGTAGACTCATTAAAAATCCTTGGAATCACGATCACAAACAAGTATAGATGGAACAAACACATAGGCAATCTTATACTTATGTTAGCCAAACGACTAAACATAATAAAATGTTTGTCAAGCACCAAATTAAATTGCAGCAGTGTCACCATCATCCACGTAATCAAGAGTATAATTATGTCTAAAATTGACTTTGGATTACAACTCTATGGGAATGCCCCAAAATCTTCATTACGCAAACATAAAACCTTATACCACACTGCCCTCAGACTTGCTTTTGGGGCCTTACGTTCTACCCCATTCAACAACCTTCTATAGGAATCTAACTTAATGTCGATAGAATCAAGAATACCTCTTGAAACAGCTAAACTCTCCAAAACTATTATGACCTCCGAACACTTAAATGTCGAAAACATATTCAACAAAATTAAAAAATCATAAAAACAGCCAAAAATCCCCTCAACTCTCTATAACGTAATCGAGCAAAGTAAGAATCTGTTCCTTCAAATAGCTCCTATAAAATCAAATAAGCAAGTTTCCCCTCCCTGGTCCTTCAACAACCCCTGTCTATACCTAACTCTCCACACCTCTAACAAAGCTAACACCCCATCAGTTATTTACAATTAAAATTTCCTAGAATTGCAACACTCCCGTAGTTCCCATAAATTCTTGTTCACAGATGGCTCAAAATCTAACACAGGAGTATCTTATAGCATCACCACTGCTGACGACACTATAAGTCGTCACCTTCTTCCCGACTTCTCCACCATATTTGCAGCTGAAATATCGGCCATACTTTCAGCTTGTCAACACGCTCAAAAGAAAAACGGCAAATTCTCCATATGTACAGATTCGTTATCCTCAATAAAAGCAATTACCAATACCAATAATCAAAATTTCTACTCATCATCGATTAGAAACATTATTTCATCCAACAGCCGGAAAATCATAATAATATAGGTTCCTGGCCATTGCAAAATAACAGGCAACGAACTAGCTGATAAAACCGCTAAAGAGGCTCACCTATATCCCTTAATTTATGAGTTTAATAAAAACTTAGCAGACCTTAAAAAATATCTTAAAAATATTTGTAACGAATACAGAGAAACACTTTGGAATAACACTACTCTCCACTACAGAACCTTCAATAGGAACAAAATACCCATACAACACTACATTCTCCAAGGCAAAAAATATCTTGGTCGTTTCGACATTACTAGATTCCTAAGACTTCGCTTAGGACACAAAAATCTTACCAATAGTGACACCCTTAAAAATACACCCCCGCCAAATTCTCAATCTTGCAACTTTAACCTAACCGTCTATCACATCCTTACGGATTTTCGGACGTATCAACCAAATAGAGTAAAATACCTCTATCCAGGTCCTCTAAAAATCATTGATGAACCCTACCGTCATTTCATATCGAAATTAATATGTTTTCTTAACTCTACAAACCTATTCCATCAAATTTAATTATAAGTCTATTTAATTATAAGCAAAACTACTTCATTAAATTTAATAGTAAGTTTACAAAACTGTCACAAAAGATACATAGAATAAGCTTTTACATGTTGGTAAGCTTAAGGCCTTAGTTGCTACTGCTTCCTTAAAAATTAGGTGAAGTACAATTTGTAATTGTGCTATAACTTGTTTAATAATAATAATAATAAATATAAACATGTATGTACCGTATATATACCAATTCTCATGGTGTTCGGTCAAACGATGTCAGAAAGCGTAGGCTTGATACAAACAAAAACTGACAGAGAAATAGAAAAAGATTTTTTTTATTTTCTTATTTTTATAATTAGAGTATAACATTTATCGCAGTAAACTGCATAACACATTTGCCGGATTTAAAAAAAAACAATGACGTAACAAAAAATTAGACTTAGACTAAATTAAAAATAATGCTAATTGCGCCGAAAAGGCAATGATATAGAAGGCTGATTCCTTCTTAGGGGGAGATCATGCCGCTGTAGCCTCATCAGTCTACGCCTTTTTTGATACAGGTGAGGGAGGACGCCAGCGGATTTGGGTGCGATAAAAGTTTGTAGTGATAGCGGCAGCTGTGAGAATTAATCACCTCCATAACAATTGGCACGGCAAGATCCCTATGCAGTGTGGTGTTGGGGACGTACCAAGCGGCGCCCGTAAATCTTCTGAGAGCCTTGCTCTGACACGTCCGCACTCTTCTGATATCGTAGGCAGCAGTAGTGCCCCAAATTTGTATGGCGTAGCGCCAAGCAGGTGCCACTACTTGCAGATTATTAGTTTATTAGCCTTTTATTAGTTAAAGATAACTTATTCGATGGGCGGAGGAGCCACTCCAGTTTCTTGAGTTTTTGGTAGCAGCGCGCTGTAACTACCTTAATGTGTGCACGGCAGATAAGACGCTTATCCAGGATCAGACCGAGATACCGGATTTGCCCCATTTGCGAAATGATGCTTTTGTTGTACGTCACAACAGGACAGACGCCTTGCCTTAATGTGAAGGTGCAGTGCGCTGATTTCTCAGAGTTTATGGCTATATTTCAGCGCCTGGCCCATGAGTGGAATCTATCCAGGTAGCTGGACAATTTCTCCACAGCTTCGTTCATGTGCCTGAAGATGGAAATTTTGTCTCTTACCGCCACAGAGAAGGTTCGTCGTTGAAGAAAGCTTCTCATTAGTAAAAACTGTTTGCCAGGCAGGAGTAATTTTATTTTATGCAGAAGTCCATCGATCCATACCCTATCGAATGCTTGTTTGATATCTAGGAAGACTGCAGAGGAATACTGTTTCATCTCAAACGCAGTAAGTATGTGATTAACGACTCGATGCAGTTGTTCGGGAGTGCCATGCTGTGATCTAAATCCAAATTGGTGATCAGGAATGGCTTCTTGAACACCCCGTACTGCCAACAATCTACTCAAAAATAATATTTCAAAAATTTTTGAAAAAGTTGGAAGCAGGCTTATGGGCCTATATGATGTGACACGGTTCTCCGGAGTACCAGGTTTAGGTATCATGGATATCGTTGCACACTTCCACTGTGTGGGAAAATGGCAGATACGCAGCATGCTGTTGAACAGCAACGTCAGGACCAACACTCTCTTCCAAGGGAGTGATTTCACCACCTTGTTATCAATATGGTCATGTCCGGGGCTCTTCTTAGATTTCAGTCTCTGAATTTGAGTCACAACCTCTTCAGGGGTGACATGTTTAGTTGGACTGTGGTCTAAGGTACATCTCGATAGGACTTCAGCTGTTTCCTCAACGTGAACCGGCTCTCCAACTCATTAGCAAATGCTTCTGCTTTCTCGGTCTCCGTACGCAGCCAATGGTCTAGAGGCCCACGGATTGGAGCATGTCTGTGAGGCTGTTGTTTGATGCACTTGGTGGCACGCCATAGATTGAAGCCAGACTTTTTTATTGGATCCGCATTAGCCAACAGATTGTTGAAATGTTCCGATCGCACAACTTGCATTACATTTCTCAGTTCTCGGGCAGCTCTCCTCCATGCAGCCTTGTCAAATTCATTCCGTGATCTCATATAGCGACGTCGTATCCTGCGTTTATATCTCACCAAATCCAGAACCTCAGGTTTTAGGAGAGACTGAGGAGGGTTGGGTGAACAAGGGAATTGGTATGAAGAGGCTAATTCGGACTCATGAATGTTCTTGGTGAACAGGTCAACCGAATCATCTATATCCTTGTCCGAATTTCTTTCCATATTGAGGTTGATCCTTTCGTTTAGACACTGATGAAAGACCGTTATGTTAGCGTGGGGAGGGAGCAGTCTGGACCGGCATACGATGCCATCTGGAAACAATCCAAGTTTAATAAATAGTGGGATGTGGTCTGAGCTAAGGTCAGATGACTCCGCAATGTCCAGAGCTGTTGGATGAATGCCATTGTATATAGCAAAGTCTACTGCGTCGGGCGACCTTGAGGAATCGTATGGGTAAAGGGTGGGTGCTCCGGTGGCGAGAACCTCTCTGGAAGAGTTTATTATACTCTTGTGAAATTGATTGCCTTTTGGGGTGGCAAGTCTGGACCCCCAAAGTCGATGTTTGGCGTTCCAATCCCCTCCGACTAAGAATTTAGGTCCGAGTTGATTGAAGAAATTATCGAAATGCTGCTCTGATATTTGGGGTCCTGGAGGACAATAAATGGCCGCGATGTCCAGGATGCCTTGAGTTGTGTGAATACTGACAGAGACACTTTGAATTGAGTCAGACCGAATGGTTTCCAGCGGATGGTAGCGTAAGGATGACCGGATGAGTAAAGCGGCGCCCCCTCGCATACGGTTATCATCCGGATGATTAGCAGAATAGTTTTCATATCCCTGAATTTTGAAGTATTTTCTAATGCAGAAATGCGTTTCGGAAATGAGCATGACATCAATCAAGTTGACCGCCATGAACACTTCTAACTCATTTCTGTGATTAAGGACGCCGTCATCGTTCCATATGGCGAGGTTCATGCGTGGTCTGCTCATTTTTTAGACAATATGGCGGCGAGCATCTCCATTATCATGGTCTGCATCTCAATCAGGCGATCAAATTTCTCGTTAAGACTGTCCAGGCGGGACACCACAACCGATAATTGGTCGACCTGATCAGGAGATGAGAATGATTGGGTATTATCTATGCTGAGAGAGGGATAATTATGACAATTCGATCCATTATTTCCAACAGGGTGAGGGAATGCGATTTTCCGTTGACTTGATAACGGATGAGACTTTTGATGACTCTTAGGTAGAGATGTCTTGCTTGGTAACTGTTGTGGCTCGGATTGAGGTTGAATAGGTAGTTGGACCGATTTTTGCTGTTGCTGACGGAGCTTCTACTGCTCACGTAGGAGTTTCTGTTGAGCCGGTTGGTGATACACCGATTTCTTAAATACATCAGCGTACGATGTTTGTCGGCAAGTTCTCGTTCAATATTCTCGACGAGGGTTGAGTGGTGAAGGCCGCGAATAACAATCCTGTATGCTCTTTCATCTTTTAACTGATACGAATGGAACGTAATGTTAAGGAGCTCAAGATGGCGTATAATACTACGATAGGCATCACTGGTGGAGGGCAGGATTCTCAGACCTTCTTTAGGAGATACCTTCAGAATGTATGATTCGGGTTCGGTCACAGTGTCAAGGTTGGCTAACAAACCGTTAATGTTTGTGATGGCGACAATGAAAATGGGTGGTGGCTTCGGAGATTTGTTATGAATCCTTGAATCAGCTCGATTATTTATAATAGGAGTATGAGTAGTGGTCTCAGGCCGACTGGTCGAAGCAGCGGTTTCATTGGCGTTTACAGTTTCCAGAGAAGGTGTTTCGGTCTTATTGGTACACACTTCTTCAAAAGAAATCTCCATGTCAGAAGCGTCAGAATCGCTACTAAGTGGTGCGAATCGATTTGCATCCAAAAGTTGTTTTGTGCTAACTTTATTAATACTTGTTTGTTTGGACGAACTTGGTTTACGCTTTTTTTTATACGGTTACTTGATGAGGGCGCCGAAAACCACGAAAATAACGGACCAGCAGCATTGTTCGAAAAAGCAGGCATGTTGTCAATGGGAGGAAGGCTATGTTTTTGATGATAGTGTCACTGTGGTCCGCCTGGTTATCATGTTAGAGCGACCAGCAATGCAGATCGGAGGAAATAACAAATAAGCGCTTTCAAAAGATTACGTGGAATTAAATAATTCCACTTATAATTGTAATTTTTTATAATTTATTAAACAAAGTTGTGAAAATTTATTTATTTTTTTTTTCCTTTCATTTATTTTCTAATTTAGGTTTGACGAGCCAATAGACAAAGAAAGAAATAAACAACTATCGATTTATAATATATCTTGATATAAATTAAATTGTGTTGGTGTACATTGTGTGTATTATAGTTCCAAAATAGTGCTATGAGTACAGTGAGTTCTGTGGGTACTCCAAGTTAAATAGGCAATAAATTATCCGCACTAAATTCTTCCTTGTAAGGGTCAATATCTTGTTTGTACACTCCAGTGCGCGGTCGTTCAGCGGGGGGTCCCAAAGGATCAATATGCCGTTGGACTGCAATTTCAACAAAAGTTAATTAAACAAAATTGATGAGGTACCATAAAATTAACAGTACAAATACAATTGTATAAGTTGTACCTTTCATATATAAATCCGGCTCTTCGTAGTTTCCTGAAATTTTTATTCCGTAAGGATTTTAACAAAGTACTTAATAAGATCACATCAAGCTGACTTACTTTTAAAGCAGCTGTTTCCCTGGTGCTCTAATCGATTCCGCCTTTTACACTCTAATTGTTGGGTATGAAGACGGGAGTATACCAACGAATACTTCTTGTGTAGTTCAGTCATGCCTAGGGCATTGGTAACTTGTATTAAGGCGCGCACACAAATTATGTTTTCCGGAAAGTGGGCGTGAATCTTTTCGAACATGTGTAAGAATTGCTTTGGCGGCAGATACAAGTTTCTGAACGCAATCGCAATACGCAACATTGTGCTAGGATCGTTGGGGTCGGTCAGAACAGCACGTTCGTAGTAGTATAGTGCTCTCTCAATAGCTTGCAACTTCATATAGTACGAACCAATGCAATTTGCAATTTGGATATCACTTGGATTAGCACGGTATGCTTCATTAAAACATTTGCTTGCTTCCTGGTTATCCCGAAGTTCCTCGTAAAATAATCCTACTTTCTTAATTAATCGTGAATCAATTTCTGAGGCCGAGATGCCTATCACGTGGAGATATGATTGCAGCGTGTTAGGCATAGAACTCTTGTTGAAAGACTTTCCCAATTTTACATTGTCCATGACTTGCCTTATTTTTGCTAACTGGTAAGACACATGGCAGTGTTGCACAGAATTTGTAATCATTAGCTGATGATTTAAAGAATCGAATTGCTCATTAGCTATGTAATAGTCATTATTCTGTAGAGCCAATAGTCCCAGATTATAACACGCCTCGAAGTTGTCGGGTTTTATTTGAACTGCGCGCTCTAACTTTTTATGAGCCTCAATATAATTTTGGTTTCGCATATCTACTATACTTGAATTGACCAGCAAATGGGCGTTTACGGCTTTGACCTCATCGATTTTATGCAAGTAGTGACTGGCCATATCGAAATTACTAAGCTGAAAAAGAAAGATATATAAAGGCAAGAAAAAACTCAAGCATCGGCTAAGCCGAAACTGCAGAGGCCCAGGGAAAAATTACAGTGATGGAAATATTTATAAACTCAAAAAATATTTGCTATTATTTTTAAACCCATGCATATAATTATGAAATTAATTTTTTCAAATGAATCTGTTTAGAATCTGGTTTACAAGTAAGATCTGTATTACACTTGACAAATCAACTCTCTTTTTCACTCTCTCAAGCAGTCGTGGATGAGAAGGGAAGTGCGGGGCTACGATTACGAAATCTTGATTGTTGCCGATGGTGTAGAATCAATACTTTTTCAACACTTTACAATTTCTTTTTGTGTTCGTTTGTTCGGGTTTTCGCCATTACTTCATTTGTTCATTCGTCTTTTGTAAATTAAATTAGGAAAAGGGTAAAAGTAATGTGGTCAAAGGAAGCTACTCAAATTTTAATAGAAAAAATGCAAGGTTATGAATTATTATTGCACGTAAACTATAAAGAACTGTCAAAAATGTTGAAAGCTACTGAAGATAATGTAATAACTCAGCTGAAAACCAAAGAGAAATTAACGATTACTTGAGAGAGTTGATTTACCAATTGTAATACCCGTCTAAGAGTTATCAAGAAAACTAAATCAAATTTAAATTTATTAAAATTTGAAAAAAAGGGGTTTTACGAAAAGGGGTGCGAAAAATTATAAACTCAGAATTATTTTTATGTCAATACTTGGCCAGATCGCCTTTATTTTTTATACCGTCAAGAAGACGGGTTGGCTTGCTGTCCCCAAGGCGTATTAGGCTTGTATTTGGAATTTCATACCACGCTTCCACAATTCTTTGCCTCCGCTCTGACACATTCTCAGTGGATTGCTTTTCCGGATCATAAATCTTTCTAAACGAAAATAATTCATGTGGTCAATAGGGTTTAAATATGGATTGCGTGCGGGCCAAGGCAAAACAACTATTCCGTTGTCCCCCAACCATTTTTTGTTGACCGATCTCTATGGATAGAAGAATTGTCTTGTTGGAAGACAAAGTTATCATCCTCCCTGAGTGTCAGTAACGGCAATAAAATGTTGGAAGGCATCTCCTGATGTCTGCTAGCGTTTAATCTTGTGATCGGAAAAGCCACCCTCCATCTCAGCCCCTTTTTTAACGCTCCCAACAGTTAGACCCCTTCGAGACATGATGAGTCTGCATTGGTAAGTCATGTCAATAATGTTTCAATCCATCTTGTATATCAAGGCTACTTTTTATTCAAAATGGTCGAAAAGTCTTCTTTCGATTAAATCTTTCAGCAAATTTCAATCTGACGGCGATATGGTGTCCCTCAAGTGTCGGCTGATTTGGCACTTTTCTATATTTAAGATTTCCCTCCTTCACAGCTCACTTTCTGATACTACTGGAATGACAATCAAGACTTAAGCGAGCCACAATATTTGATCCCGTTTTTTTTTTTTATTTCCCTCAAAGGTGCACAATTTCGCCTACGCTAAAACATCGCAGGGCGCCGAGAACGCCTTTTTTGCCATAATTTTCCATACCAAGTGATAAAAAATTGCTAACCACTATCTGAGATCGATTGGAATGTCTCTTTGAATTTTTCTAAACCTCCTGGAGTAAATTATTGTTTTTTCACCTCCGTCAAATTTCTGCCCACCGGCATTTTCGCGAAGGAATTTCAAATTTAACATTTTTTATTTTGTTTGAATTTCACTACCTGGTAAATATAACCAATTAACGACCATAAATTGGGTGAGTTTATAATTATTCATATATCGCAAACTACGATTTCGAATGTTTTCTTAACAACTGTAGATAAGGCCAACCAAACTAAATCAGCTGATGTGGAAAATAAATTGACCAAATCGACCATGTGAAACCATGGTTTCCTGAGGAATGCGTTGAGATCATTAAGGATCACCGAGGAGGAGAACACTAAACTGAGACTCCGTACTCCGAGCTAAAGGAAGTGAAAGGTAGCCAAGCTAATGGCAGGACCCGGGATATCCTTCGGAAAATCAAACAGTTGGCAAACGGTTTCGAACCTGGGTCCAATGACCTTAGACGCAATAATGGGGAAATGAAACGAAGCAGCTGGTTCATAGGGCTTTGCTGCAAAGCTGCTTAAAGCAGGAGGCACTGCTCTTATAGGGCGCGCACATAGGATAATCTGCCGAAAATGGACTGAGGAGACCACGCCCAAAGACTGTAGTGTAAATAACATAAGTCCAATTCATACGAAAGGGGACCCAATGCGCTGCTCAAATTATCGAGAAGTATCCCTAATAAATTACGCTTATAAGGTGCTTTCCATCATTCTCTGCGAATGTCTTAAAAATTCCACAAGCTCCTGGTCGGGAAGTACGGGACAATGACGCTCCGGCGAAGAAACTCTGCAACTCTGTACTTCCTTATAGCACTCGAAGGCGGTGTAAGGACGACGTCGAGGAAGATGCTGAGAAGCCGACCCGATACTGCAGAGCTTCAACGAGGAACCGGGCAAGATGGGAAGCTTTTCTTACGAAGGCGTTACTGCCCAGATGGTGTGTCGCGCCATTACCATCAGGTCACTTTGCAGTCGAGTGCTTGAAGCTGAAAAGGGAGAGCGGTTCTTGCTTCGCTTACGGAAACTTTGGTCACCGGGCAGCGGAGTGTGATCACTATAAGAAAAAAAAAACATCACTATATTTACAGAATGCCTCATTGACTCCGGACGACCAATAATTTTTGTAAAGAAGTCGGTCGTATCAGCCAAAACTAAAATTGAAGGATTTTCACATTAATTTTACTATGGATTTAATGAACGCCAATAGTAAAGAAGTGATGGGCAATACATTTTTGTGACCGGCGAGTCAATGATTCATTCAGCGGTGTTAAGCAGGGATTTTCTAAGTGCCAGCAAAGCAAAGCTAGTGCTGTACGCACACGAAAATATAAAAAATACAAGAGTGAAAACAGTACGCGGGAACAAGAAAGTGCGATTAACACAAGTAGCATAGTAAGTGAGAGTGAAAATGCATGTGCAACAGATTTTGTACAGCAAATATTAGCAATAGAATATGAGAGCAATGACAAGAAACATTTGGCTGTGGGCGACAAAATAAGCCATGTGGAACAAAAACGTTTTGTTGAAATATTTTCAAAGTTTTATGATTTGCCACAATGATCCAATAAACCAAAAGTTAAACGTGATGAAAATAACACTAGAAAACATAAAGCCGTTTAATTGTCCTCCAAGAAGACTGTCGTTATGAAAAAACTTACTTACAAAAAATAATCGACGAATATTTAGAAAAAGCTACATACACTCATACATACACTAATTCTGAATTTGGTTCTCCGATAATGTTGGTAAAGAAAAAGACAGGCGAGTTACGCATGTGTATAGATTTTAGAGTTCTGAAAAAAGTAATGGTCAAGGATAACTACCCGATTCCCCATATAGATGACTTGCTAGATCGTCTAGCGGACAACAAGATTTTCACTAAGCTAGACCTGAAGAATGGATTTTTCCATGTCTTAATGCAGACTCAATAAAAATTACTTTTTGACGCCGTTAGATCAGTCTGAGTACTGAAGACTGACGTTTGGACTGAAAAATGCACAGATGACATTCCAGAGATTCATAAACAAAATATTTTCAGATATTATAAAAGAAAACAAGGTAATATTTGACTTAGACGACATAATGATCGCCGCAAAGGTTATAAGCAAACATCTGGAAATTTTAAGGGAGGTTTTCAGTTGCCTAGTTGCAAACAAACTTGAGCTGCGTTTAGACAAATGTGAGTTTTGCAGTTAAAGCTAAGTATTTGAGTTATACTGTCAGAGGAAGGGGAATACAATCAGACGAAACAGATGCAGACGCACTCTTACATTTTTATTTCTGACTAAAAGAATTTGCAACGTTTGAATACCTAAAAATAAAACTGGTTGAAGCTGCAAATTTGGCATTATATGTTCCGAGTCATAAGACCGAATTACATTTTAAAGCATGCGCGAAGGATTTTTGAGCCATTTTATTGCCAAACAAAAAAAAAAAACAGAATGTATTATTCTAAAACAATCACCGATAAAGGGCCTAGATACAACCAAGATTTCCTTGGCAATAATAAATGCATTCCAACGATTTCGAATATACCCATAAAGTATTCGATTTAAGATAGTCACAGACTGTAATTCGTGGATCCTTACCTTAAACAAAAAGGAGTAGAAATCAATAGTAGCAAGATGGACCCTAGATCTACAAAATTACGAGTACGCACTTGAACATAGGTCAATTAAGCGGATGCATCATGTCGACGCGCTAAGTAGGTGTAAAAACATCTTGGTTGTTTAGGTAAGCAATTTCGAACAGAATTAGGTCATATGCCAAAGTAAAGATGAACAAATACAAGAACTAAAGGAACACTTAGGAAAGTCAGAACGTGGCAGGTATGAATTACCTAATTTTGTCTTTTATAGGAAAAAAGGTGAGTTATTACTTTTCTATGTCTCCAAAACAATGGAGCACATGCCGTTTAAATATCACAATGAAATGGGTCAGTTGGGCGTTGACAAAGTAACAGACTTCATACAAAAAGCTTACTGGTTCCCTAAAATGCCAACTAAAGTTGAAGAACATACAAAGAACTGTCTGAAATGCATTACTTACTTCGCCTAGAGTAATAGACAGGAAAGATATTTTTATATGATACCGAAGGGTAATACTCCGTTTGATGTTATACATGTAGACCATTATGGACCATTGGAAAGTAGGGAAAGCAAAAAAAAAACATACTTTATTTATAATTGACGGATACACGAAATGTTTTAAACTCCACGCGACAAAAAAAAACGAGTTCTAAAGAAGTCGTCGAATCCCTCAAAAATTATTTTAGATCCTATAGCCGACCCAAAGCGACTGTGTCTGATAGAGGAATCTGTTTCACTTCTAATGAATTTCAAGAGTTTCTAAAAAATAGTAATATGCAACATGTAAAAATCGCAACAGGTTCTCCACAAGCCAATGGGATAGTAGAAAGAGTTAATAGAAACTTAGGCCCAATGATAACGAAGTTAAGAGATACCGACAAAAACTTGTCTAGCGAAAATGTTTTAGAAACAGTAGAGTTCGCTATGAGGAACAGGTTAAATAAATTTTTTTTCACAGTTAAATTTATATATTGAATTATTTTGTTGGCGAAGCAAAGCCTAACAACAATTTAGAAATCTTAAACTAAGTAATGCTTTATTTAAAAGTTTCATTAGTGATGAGCTAAAGAAACTTTTTTTGTTGCGTGGTCTTCGCAGGATTATGGGGCGGGAAGGTCATTCGGATGTAGGCGCGTAGTTCTGCTCGTCTGTAGGAGTGAACGAGCTAGTGGGTAGGGATGTTGCTAGAATTTCAGGTGATATTTCTGGTTCAGTTGGGCCAGAACCGTTTTGATTAGAGAGATATTTAGGTCTCTGTGGATGTTCGCCTTTAACATATGCCAGTCACCACCTGTTATAGTGCGAAGGATTTTTGATTGTGCTCTTTGGTTGACTTCGACGTTACTTGGGCTTGCGTTCCCCCAAAGCTGGAAACCGTATGTCCAGATTGCCTTTATTATTGTACTATATAGTAGAACCTTTAAATCGAGGCTTAAACCAGATCTTCGGTTTAATAGCCAATGGAGGGATTTGGCTTTTAATTTCATACAGATTTTTTTGGCTTCTATATGCTTCCGCCAGGTGACCAGTCTATCCAAGTGAACTCCTAGGTAATTGACTTTCGTTGAGTGCGGGATAGTAGTGTTATTAAAGATGATAGACGGACAGTCGCTCCTATTTAGGGTGAATGTCACGTGCTCACATTTTCCCGGATTGACATTTATACGCCAATTCTCCATCCAGTCCGATACAAGTTGCAGGTGGTCACTTAGCTCTTTTGACGCTTTTTTAGGGCAACGTGAGCGACATGTGATTGCAGTGTCATCTGCAAAGGTTGATATCACGAGCCAGGGGTTTGTAGGTATGTTCGCGGTGAATAAGACGTATAACAGCGGACCGAGAACACTGCCTTGTTGAACGCCAGCATTTATGTGATACTCCTTTGTGATAAAATTTTTGCATCACACCACAAATAGCCTTTTTGTGAGGTATGATTCCAGTAGTTTATGTGAGTTCTGCGGATGCATTCTTTTTATTTTGTAAATAAGGCCATTATGCCATACATGATCGAAAGTTTGAGCGACGTCAATGAATATAGCTGAACAGTATTCTCGGTGTTTAAATGCAGTTCTGATTTCCGTAGTGACTCGGTTTACTTGCTCGATTGTACTGTGTTTTTGTCTAAAGCCGAATTTATGTGTGGGGATAATGTTATTCCTGTTTAAATGTCGTGAGCGCTTCTTAATAAAAATTTTTCAAATACTTTCGACAACATCGGAAGTTTATAGGACGGTATGAGGAGACCATCGATGTGTCTTCACCTACTTCCGGGATCAAGATTATTACTGACTTCTTCCATGAAGCTGGAAAATAACCCACTCTAAGTATTGAGTTGAAGAGCATTCCAAGGAGTGACAGCGCAGTTGGTAGCTCAATAATCATCTTTGCGGTTATGAGATCGTGCCCTGGCCCCTTCTTCATCTTCTTCTTCATTGCCCTTATGTTGTTAGGCGTCGGGATAGCGTCGGGATATCCATTTCTTCCACGGGCTCCGATCCCTGCAATCTCCCCTCATTTCCGTGAGGGTCTTACCACTCTTTCTTCCTACAGGTTGGATTCGGTCATTCCAAGTGTTGCGTGGGCTACCTCTTGGTGCAGTTTATTCAACGTTGACTTCGGCTATTTGTTTTTCTTTTCTTCTCTTGTCCATGCGCTGCACATGTCCAAACCATTTCAGTTGTCTTCCTCTATTATCTCTATTATGGGTTTTCTCTGACCAACTTCTGCTATTATTCATTCATTTCTTATTCTGTCTCTTCTAGTTTTCCCTACGAGTCTTCTTAACTACTTTATTCGGGCAGCTTGGAGCTTACTTAAATGCTTATCTAAGAGAGGTAAGCTTTCAGTCACATATAGAGCTATTGGCGCGATTACTGCATTATAAAACTTCATTTTGGTTTGTGTGCTTATCTCCAATATTGCCTTCCCGGCAAGGTTAATCACCTCCTTGTCAATTCTCCCATCGCATGTTACTGTTGTCAACATTCACCGTTATTCCTTTTCTTTTTAGTTCATTAAACCATACCTCCACTTCTTGTTGTAGTCTGCCGGGATTGTTTGCAAAGATGATAATGTCGTCTGTATATAGTAAGAATTTCAGATATATAGGTTGTAATCTCCACATTCCGATTTTGATTCTATCAGGCCGTGTTCTATATGACTTGGCTACTTCATCAAGGAATATATATATATTTTTTTTTTTATTTCCCATATGCCGTGTACATATGTCTTTATTTTTTATTAAGACTATTAGTACATGGTTTAAACGTTATTTTAGGGTTGTAACTAATTTATGTGACCAGATCACAAAAGTTTTTTATTTTTGTAAGGATGTAGGGGAAAAAAATCAAAATAGTAACAAAAATAATATGCATTTAAATTAAATTAATACAATTATAGAGCAAAATATAGTAAAGAAAACATAAATGTAATAGGAATATTAAATACAAAAATAAACACATTAAACAAAAACAAAGAAAAAAAGAAAGAGGTATTGAGATATATATATATATAGCTTCGAATTTATTCAACCAGATCTACTGGCCTTGTCCTCTGTAACCTGCGTCTGCATTGTAGTTCCTGTATTGGCAGTAGGTTGACATCAGCATTTGGGTGTTGGGTAAGCTTGGTCTGGTAGATTCGACTTATTTTTGTAATCTCCTCTGTTACTGTTGGAATATTAAGATCACGATGCAGATCATTGTTAGTTATATACCACCCAGCCTTGGTGATCATTCGAATGATTTTTGATTGTTGTCTTTGTATTATGTCTGTATTTCATTTTTTGGCCGTTCCCCAAATTTGTGCTCCGTACGTCCAGAATGGTCTTATAATGGCTTTGTAGATCAGTATTTTGTTTTCTAATGTTAACTTTGATTTGAGCAGCCAATATAATTGACTAATCCTCAGCTTGATTTGATCCCGTTTTTTAAGTATATGGTATTTCCAGTTGAGTTTGTTGTCAATATATAATCCTAGGTATTTGACTACATTTTCAATTTTTACGTCAGCTCCGTCAATAGTTATACGAGGTGGTGTGAATTTAGTTTTAGTTGTATATATAACATGTACTGTTTTGATATTATTTACTTTTATTTGCCACTTTTCAAACCACCTTAGGGTAGTATCCAGATGCTGTTGTAGTTTGGATGTTGCTATGTTTACTTGTCTATGTGCGCTAAGTATTATAGTGTCATCAGCAAATGTGGCTATCATTGAAGCGTCGTCATTTGGTGATGGTATGTCTGCTGTAAAGATAGTGTATAATAACGATCCTAGTACACTTCCTTGTGGTACGCCTGTTTTGATTTTTCTTAATGTGGAATATTCATCTGAGTACTTAACGAAAAAATTTCTTTCTGTGATATAGTATACTAATATCTGTAGTACGTTATGCGGAAATATATTGCGCAATTGGCTGATTAGTCCTTTGTGCCAAATTTTGTCGAATGCCTTTTCTACATCTAGAAAAACTCCTATACAGAACTTTTTGTTGTCAAGATCGTTTAAAATTTTATGAGTCACACGATGGATTTGTTGTATGGTCGAGTGTTTTCGTCGAAAGCCAAATTGGTGGTCAGGTATTATATGTTTGCGTTCTATAATAGGTAACAGTCGCTGGCACAGGAGCTTCTCGAATATTCTTGACAGCACTGGAAGTAAGCTAATTGGTCTATATGATGCTGTATTATATACGTCTTTACCAGGAATTAGAATTGGAATTGCAATGACTTCAGCCACTTTCCATACTTTAGGAACGTAATTTAATCTAATTATCGCGTTGAAAATATTACGTATGTATACCACTGCTTGAAGTGGTAGCTCCCTTAAAAGTTTTCCGTCAATTTTGTCATACCCGGGTGCTTTTTTGGGCTTTATGTCGTGCTGTACACATTTGAGTATTTCATTTGTGCATATTTTTTTTAGGCGAGTTGGCTGGGAAGTGACTGTCGAGTTTATATGACAGTCATCTTCGTTGATAGTTTCATCAGCAAATATTTTTTTATAATAATTCGCTAGAACTGTCGCCTTGTCTAGAATCGTTACTGCCCATGATCCATTGTCCATTTTTATAGGTGCCTGGTGTATTGTTTTATTTGTCAGTTTTTTTGTAGCTTTCCACAGGGAGTAGTCGGTAAAGCTTGTCGGAGTTAGCCTCTGTAAATACTTCGTGATTTCATAATTTTTTTGATTTTGGAGATATTTTTAATTTCTTTAGTTGCCTTGTTATATTTATTTTTCGCATTGGGGGATCTGCAAATGGTCCATGCTTTTTTCAGTTTTCGTTTTGTGCATATCAATTTGCGAAGCGTAGGGGGTGTGTATCGCTTTGCATGGTGTATTATCTTGTCCGGAGTTGCTTGCAATACTGCCTTCTCAATGGTATCGTTTAGTTGGACTATAGCTGATTCTACGTTGTCGGGTGATCTCAGTGGAATGCTTGTATTTAAGTTTGTGTTAATGTAGTCTCGATAGGTATCCCAGTCAGTTTTGTTGTTATGCCATAGTTTGGACTTGGTTGTGTTCACTTCAGTTGAATTAAGTTCGAGTAGTATAGGTGTATGGTCTGACGATAGTTCCAGTCTTGATGTTATGACACATTTATTTAAGTCTATGTCTTTGAGTATATATATATATATATATATATAGTAGTCAATGAGGTCTGGCTTTTTATTTTTGCCTGTTGGCCAATACGTGGGTTCGCCAGTACTAAGATGTTTAGCTTTTGCAGCAGTGCACCCTGTAGGTTTTTACCTTTCTTGTTTGATATTCTGGAGCCCCAGTCTGTATGCTTCGCATTGTAGTCGCCTGCAGCTATAAAACGGGGTCCGAGAGTTTTTAAGAAGTCAAGGTATTGCGACTGTGAGATATTGTGCTTTGGTGGGCTGTACACGGCTGTTATTCTTGGTGGTCCGGATGATTTGTATGTTTGTCGACTGGATATAGGTTTCTTGGAATAGAAGCAGTACGTTATGTTTAATGTTTTGTTTAATAATGATAGCAGTCCCACCGTGTCCTGTACCGTCGGGATGGCTTGTGTGGTACATCTTGTATCCACTTATGTTCATGTGTTGGCTAGTTATATAGTGTGTTTCCGATATCAAAGCAATGTCAATGTAGTTGTTGTGTAGGAAAAGCTGTAATTCATTCAGGTGATTTTTTAATCCGTTTGCATTCCAAGTTAAAATTTTTATTTTAGTGTCCATTCTTGTTGTCGAGTTTTGTCAATAGTACTGTTATGATGTTCATCATATTACTCATTTGTTGCGCTAGTTGTTTTATTATATCTTTTATTTCCGCTAAATCTTTTGAAAAATCGGTCTTTTTTTCTGTGTTTTCACTAGTCTCGTTTTTGTTGGATTCGTTTTTGTTGCTTTCGTTTTTGTTGTGTTCCTCATCTTTTTGTTGAGGTTGTAACTGATTCGTGGGGTTTCTACGGTTACTGGCTGCTGTTTGGGCGTACGTTATTCCAATTTTGACTTTGTTTGATGTCTGTTCTACTACCTGATGGTCATCTTTTTTATCGTCTTTCTCTTTTAGTGAGGGAAATCTTTTAATTTTTAGATGTTTGTATACGTCACATCCCTTATAGTTGGCAGTGTGTGAGCCGCCACAAAGAGCGCATTTAATTT
The DNA here is from genome assembly GCA_035041755.1 of Cacoxenus indagator. Classification (NCBI taxonomy): domain Eukaryota; kingdom Metazoa; phylum Arthropoda; class Insecta; order Diptera; family Drosophilidae; genus Cacoxenus; species Cacoxenus indagator. Next base: position 39,915 of record JAWNKX010001142.1, on the reverse strand, counting down.
GATCTGCACTTATTAGTTTGCAGTCAATAGTTTTGTGCTTGCCAGCGCATTTCACGCAGATCGGGCCTTTGGTGCAGAAATTTCGTGTATGACCATATTTTTGGCAGTTTGAGCACTGAGCTACCGTGCGTTTGTGGTGTGGTGGCTCAAATATGACTTTGGTACATAGGAGTGTTGTAATATTAAAGATTTCTGTATTATTTGCTTTGGCTTTTAGTTCAATGAAAAATAGCGGCAGTGGTTTCTTTGTCAGTTTTTGTTGTACGTTGTGTATATTAATAACACATAAAAACACAAAATATAATAATAAGGAATATATGGGAGAGTGTTAAACTACCACTGCAACATTAAACAAGGCCTTCAGTATGCACTTTAATTGAATTTTAATCAGATAAGAAACAGTAATTTGATTTTAACAGAATGTGCGTCGTTGTCACTATGTTCGCGTTAGTCTTCTTCTTGCTCAGACCAGTCGCTGAAGATAGACCCCCGCCCGATAACGTTTTATCGGTCGGCATCCGATGACTATAGATTCTCGGCGGTTGGTATGGTTCAAATACTTCACCTAGAGGAGGCGGAGTTGTCACCACAAATATATTACACAACAGAGGGCTGAGGCTGTCCCCTTCCTTCAGTTCCTTTTCCATCTTGAATGCTGCTGATTTTTCCCCCTATAATCGTACTCTGGCGGTGGGATTTTCATATTCGGTTTTATTGCCATTGATCAGTCTCTCAGGTACATGTCTTGCTGTTAATGCCTTCCACACCTGCTGTCTTGGGACACTATCGTATGCAGCTTCCAGATCCACTAACGCCATAAATAGGTCTTTGCCTTTAGCGATCCACTTCTCCATAGTGGCTCTTAATGTAAATATATTGTCCTGTCTTTGCCGCCCATTCATGAACGCAGCCTGTTCTTCCTCCAAGTTTTCTTCCAAGAATCTTCTGAGCCGCTTTTCCAGCACTTTCGTGGACCGCTTATACACTTTTGAGGAGAGGTTAATCGATCTGTAGTTGTTGCAGTCATAACTATTGCCCTTTTTGCGGATTGGTATAGTGAGGCTCTTCTTCCATTAATTTGGGAAATTGGTTTCTTCCTAGGCCTATTGGAACAACTTGGTTAATGTTTTCTTTATATCCGGTCCTGCATATTTTATCATTTCTGGGGCTATTATGTTTGGCCCAGCGGCTTTCCCGCTTTTCATTGTCTTAATATTGAAATTCACGTCTTTCTGTCTAATCGGCCCATCAATTAGTTCCTCTTCCTCTTCTATATGCGGTCCATAGAAGATTCCTTCCTCATCCGGAGCCGTATCATCTTTTCTAAACTTTTCGTCACAGTGTATTCACCAAATATCTAGGACTTCCTTCTTTTCTGTGACAAGCCTTTCCCCTTTCTTGATTGTTTGTTTTCCATACTTTCCTGAAAAGTTTTTCACTATTATCCAGAATCCCTTCGTAGTTCTCTCGTGTGCGCTTTCTTATACTGTATTACCAAAGTCCTCCCATGACCTCCGTTTTCCATCCTTTACTGCTCCTTCCACTTCAATAGCTAAACGAGTCTGCACACATTTTTTCCATGCATTCTCCTTTTTTTGAACCCTTTCTTTAATTTCCTCAGTCCACCAAGCATTTTTCTTCTTTCTTGTGTCTACTTTAGCTTTTCCACATATTTCATCTGCTGTTTGTATTATGATTCTTTTAAACCCTTTCCATTTATCCTCCAGATCGTCATCGTTTGAAATGTGGTCGCTCTGATACTTCAGTGATATAGTCATTTCTTTTGTTTTCGTTCCTTAACTCCTTGAGTTTAATAGCTTCAAACGCTTTGTGTTTCGGCTTTGGAGGCATCCTGAAACGAGTATCTGCGATTAGCAGTTGATGGTCAGTTCCCAATTCTGCCCCTGCGAATACTTTGACATCTGTTATACTTCTTCTTATGCTGTTTGGAAATATTACATAATCAATTATGCTTCTGGCCTCTCGTCCGTCGGCTTGGAAAGTGATTTTATGTACTGTCTTGCGAGGGAAGAGGGAATTGCCAATTAGCATTCGGTTAAATATTGAGAATTCGATGAGACAGACGTCATTGTCATAAAATGTTGTCTCGCCCCCAAGATTACCCATGGAACCATGGGCTTTACCATTATCTTGTCCAGTTCTGACATTTAGGTCTCCTGCGATGATGGGGAATCTTCCTGCTACGATTTCTTTGTTAATTGTATATTGCAATTTCGAAAAGAATTCTTCTTTATCTACCACCGTACTGTCCTCTGTCGGTGCACATACTTGGATAAATGACACTTTTATCTCCAGGTCAAGTTGTACCACTAGTATTCTTGAGTTTACTGGTTCCCACCCATTAACTTTCATTTATAGTTTTGGACTTGTGACTATACCCACTCCACATTTGGCTTTTTGGTCTCTTCCCACTCCTGAGTACCTGAGTGTATATTCACTTTGCAAGTACATATTACCAATTCTCTTCTTTTTTACTTCGCTTAGTCCTAAAACATCCACTCTATGGTCTTTCATTTCCTGCGTAAGCTCTACCTCCTGTCCTGTAATCGTCTTCTTGTTCCAGGTTAAAAATCTCGTTTTCCTTTTCAAATTCGGTAGGCGTCGTGTTGGTCTGTCCATTCCACGTCTCGTTTGTTGTCTCTGAATCATTTGTAGCACTAGTGCGGGTGGTTAGCCCAACGCTAGCCGCTGTACCCTAGCTAGGGCCCCTTTCATGGTATTATAATCCGGGGCAGATGAACCATGGCGGCTTCTTTGGGATTAATTCCTTCTGAATTACCGCAATTAACTATGTTGAATAAGTTATAAATATGCTGCTAGTATGGAACGAAGTGCATGACAGCTGGGGAAGCTGGAATCCGTTTCTAGGCATGTTTGGTTGGAAGACGGATTTGTGGAGTTTCCACTTTGATTCCGTATGGGGCAATTACCTACTATTGGAGTATTCATGAGGTCTTTTGCTCTCCAAATCGAATACTTAGTGCTCGTTGGTGAGAAGTTTGAATGTAGTGCGTTTGGATTTTATGTGTTTTAACCTTTTGAGCACTTCTCTAAAGTTTTTTTGCAGGTTTGAATCTGTCAAATGATGCGGGGAAATGGCTTAAGTGTCATTCACGTCTTAGCCGGCGTTTCTCTGATACTAGGCGTTCAATTTCTGCGCTTGTAAATATAACAGGTTTCTTGACGGCACTGTGTTCCTTCGGTGTCGTGGTAACGGTTTATTATTGCTTTGTATAGCTGTTTTATTTTGGGATTTGCAAGTCGAGAGCCTCAGTGCGCGTACTTAGCATTAAAGTCCCCTGCTGCAAGAAATTATAGTCAAAGGGCGTCAAAGACCTTCTTGATGCATGATTTGAAAGTCGAAAATCTGGGTGGGCAGTAGACCGCTGAAAGCGTTATCTTTCCAGTTGAGGTTTCGACGACAATAGACGTAGCTTGCATATAGTTCTTGGAGTATAATACTGACTGGTAATGTTTTAGCCGCTTTCTAATAACTATATCTGTTCCGCCGTGTGCTTTCCCATCAGGGTGATTTGTGGAATAGAAAGAGTAGCCTGGGATCTCAAATTTGTACTTCTTTGTAAGTACTGTAATTTGCAGTGTGATTACCCCGCAGTTGGCGCACTTTTTGATGTAGTCTCTGTTTTGTTTACATGTCAGCTTGAATACTCATAAAGGTCATCACAAGTTACACAGACAGATGGTAGTGTGCAGTACGATTTCGTATGGCCGAATTCAATGCAGTTTGTGCACTGCACAGGATCTGTGCGCTTGTGGGATTCCTCTACTGCTATTCTGTGATGGAGCAAGTATTTTAGGTTGTATATTGAGCGATCAACACCAGCTTATATTCCTTTTATGACCACAATCAGCCCTTTGATGCTCTTAAGTTGGTACGTATAGAAGTTCTTGTTGGCATCGCTTAGGATTTTCGAAGCTGTCCTGTAATTATTCTCAGTGTATATTTGCAGTTTATTTTCGTGAACATTACCTTTCAATAGCGGGACAATGTGTGAGTTGTTGTTGCTGATGAGTTGGTTTTTGCGGACGGCGTTTTTATTTAATCTGCACGTAGCGATCGATTCTAGTCTGTATTGCCGAACGTTTTGGTTTCACGAGCTCCTCATTGTGCAGGAGAGTTGCCGTAGTAATTTGATTGGCGAATGAGTTAAGGTGAGTAGCTGAGGTTGTTTGTGGTACTGCTGTAAGACAATCAGAGTTAGATTTAGCGTTTGTGGAGGATAAGGATGCTGCTAGTTTTCTGTGTGCAATGTTGTTGCTAAAGTCGTTGAGGTGACCGATGATGTAGTTGATGGCGTAATTGTTGCGAGAGAGCCAGAACTTTCTCTTTGCTTGTTTGCAGTACTGATTGACGTTGTTGTTGTTGTTGCAGCGGTACTGTAGTTGATAGCCACTAGTAGAGTGGGGGGAGAGAGAGATAGCTCGATGGTGTGGGGCTAATGTTGATTTTGCGAGCTGCGCGCCGTTCGGGGAACTTCTCTTAAGAGGCATTCAAAAAAGCCTTAAACATATTTTATTCTTGTTGCTGCTTATTATTATTATAATTTTTTTTTATTTATTAACTTTTTTTTTTTAATTCGGTGCGCAGGGGCTGACGACTTATTGACTTGATACAATGATGAACACGGTACATAAAATGATAAATGAGCATCCCAGCAGTATGTGGTTTGGAATTGAACAAATGGGTAATAAAGTTGTCTGCTTAAAAGACAACGCAATAAACCAAGAAGAACAAATCCTTGAATGGGTCATCAAAAAAATTCGTAGGCAAGTAGAATAGATACAGGAACCTCCACGTAATGGACAGCATGCAAATAGTAAATTAAAAAAAGTGAAGAAATATAAGGTAGGAGATTATGTGATGGTGGGATGCGAAGGTTTTTTTTTTTGTAATTTGCATTGAAATCCACTAAATAGAAGTCCAAATGAAACCAAAGTGTGTCAAACTAGAAATCGAAAGTCTGTCAAATAAAAAAAATTTAACTCAATGAGAGTAGAAAGGGAGGATGGTGAGAACGAAAACATGCGGCGCCGGGATACAACACACCATTAGAAGAGAATACCAAGAGGCAGAAACGCCTTTTTTAGTTTCTAATGTTTTTGAATATATTTGAATTTTTGCTTTTAATTTCATTTAACTTTTCAGTCAATTATGGGAAATACGAGTTCACAAGGCTTTAATTAGGGTTGAGAAATGCACCTGCTCTTTTTCAAAGAGCACTGGACGATAGACTTTAGCACACAAACAGTAAATGGTTAGTCTATATAGAGGATATTCTTATTTTCGGGAAAACAAAGAAGAACACATAGATAATTTAAAGATCGTCTTCAATACCCTTGAGAAGTCTAACTTAAAAGTTCAGATAGAAAAATCAGAATATTTACAGGCCAACAGCCTTTATCTTTAGCCTTAAGCAACAAAAACATAAATGCCAAAATGAAGAAATGAAGAGCACAATTGGAAGAATATAACCCCGAACTTATATGAAAACCCGGCAACACAAATGTCGTCGCAGACTTCCTATCTCGCCCTCCAATGTCAAATCTTGCTATTAAAGATATTCTAAGGAAGCACATATGTAATTATTGCTTCCTTTATATGATGATTTCTTCTTATATTCCTGTGTAAAAATAAATCTATTATTTATATCTGGTCATTTTTAGTTATTTAGAATTCCTGAAGTATTGGTTGTATAGATTCACACTTGGCCTTATTAGAAAAGTGTGATTCCCCTCTAAAAAAGTTTCCTACGCATTGTTTTTTTTTTTTTTTGTTAATTTGTTTGTGAAATAAGCTGTGTTAAACATGGATGCCAATAAGCGAAAAATTCGGAAAATTTTAAAATTTTTGTATGAAGGCTCCGATACTGTCTCTGCTAATGATGCGAAATTTTTGTTTCCACGTTTCCGTCCCGAAAATTTCAATGGGAAAGATGATCGGTAGACCTGTGGTCGAACATTTTGATAATAAAATGGAAATTATTAAAGTAGATCAGCATGTCAGCAGCCAAAATATCGCCCAAAACCTTAAGATAGGCTAAAGGACAGTTTTAAACTACTTACATAGAGCTGGATTCAAAGAGAAGCTCGATGTATGGTTGCCACACATTGGATCGATTTTTAATCTGCGAAACATTGGCCAAACGGCTCATTTCTTAAAGGGATGCAGACTGGTGATGAAAACTGGGTCACTTATGACATCACCATCTGGAATCGGTCATAGTCGAAGCGCGATGAATCACATTTTTAGCATTACAAAATTTTCCGGACACCAAAAAAATGCATTCCATGGAGGACTGCGAATTTGGCAGAGTATTTTAGCAACAAGGACCAGACCAGGGGCCCTCAAAATGCCTTAAAATATCCTTAAAATGGAACAAGTCAATAAACAATACAGCATAACGCAATCCTTATAAAATAACATTTGAAAATGGGGTAAAAATAATGAATTTCTTATTACTTTCCAATATTTTCGGAAAACTATGATGTGCGCTTTATTCATGATGAGTTCACAGCCTGTTTGTGTGGCGAAGATAAAGCCACTCGATTATCTTTAGTCAATGTTCTTTAGTCAATGACTGAGAAAATAAGTACTTGCCTTCGAAAAATGTAAAATAAATTTTATGAGTTATTTCTTCATTGACGTCTGTTGTATTTTTTCTTGTTTTCGTGTTAGTTTAAAAGCGATTATGAATATTAATAATTTTTAAATAATGAGTCGGTTTAATTGTTCTTGCATTCCAATCATGACGAATTCGCAGAAATTCCACTTCATGTTTTAATTGACATTGTGGTTATAAAATATTTATGAGTCGAAACTTCAAGCAAGGATCAGATAGTTTTTTTTTTAGTTTATCCTAATGAGCAATCGAAAGTTGTTACAGCATCACCATATCCCGCCAAACATCGGTAGATGTCATTACTACGAAATTTTAACAACATACTTTCTTTGTGCTCTAACCATGTCAATCTTTGTGTAAACAAAAACACAGCGCAGCTTCTGTGTTTTCCATTGCAGAAAAGTGCAGCTGATGAACACCGATTTCTGTGCGAAGCATATGAGTAATGTTCTCCATCAATAAAAACATGCATATTGGTTCGGGCGATTTTGACACCAGTGACAAAGAACTGAAAGGGAAAAAGTTTGAAGACGCTGAGTTGGAGGCGGTATTGGACCAAAATAATGTCAATCTCAAAAGAAGTGCGCTGAAACCGTGAGAGTAACTCAACCAGCAATTTCAAACCGTGTCATGGCCGTGGGTATAGTGCAAAAATAAGGCAATTAGGATCCTTACGAACTCAAGCCAAGAGACGTCGTACGTCGTTGTCTCGCGCGCGAACAACTGGCCTAATCGGCCTAATCATTTTGCTTCCCGAAAGCGCTAAAGTCGTAAAGGAGACTTTGGAGGCACTTCAATGCCATATCCTACCCCACTCACCATATTCACCAGATATTGCTCCTTCCGATTACTACTTGTTCCGTTCGATAATGAGCGATCAACACTTCAGTTCTATCGAAGAAACCCAGAATTAGGTAGATTTTGAATAGCTTCAAAATAAGTGCTACCAATAAATTTCACAGTACACTCGAAAGCAAAATACGATAGGCACATGAGAAAACACCGTTCCTACTCTGCCGGGTCAGGTTCTTATTTTGACATTTACTCCATTACTGCAAAATATCATTATTAGCCATTCATTTTAGAGTTACTTAACCTATACTGGGATTTACGAAAATCTTGTTTCCATTATTAATGAATACTTTTTCAAGATAATCATTGTTCGACATTAATTCTTTTCTCCATTGGGACTGCTTACATCGAAGTTCAATTGACCGAAAGTAAAAGTTGCTGGCGCGGCAAAGAAAAATTGCTTTATGTGGTGAATCATAATTGGCTATAACATATCTTTATTTTTGATAATCCGAAGGGGAATCAATCCTAGGGCAGCCTTTAAAATCTACGCGAGGGCACAGCATTGAGGGACACAATGTGTGGCTCTGTATCTGGTGGGACCAGCGAAGTCTTCAATGAGCTGCTTAAACCTGCTTAAATCAAATTATAACTCTGAGCGCTACAAACAACTAAGACATGTATTATTATAGAATTTATTACATTAACGTAGATGAAGGATAAATTTGTAAGTGCACTGGCCGTCATAGAACAATCATTCTTCCAATTGCATATCTGAAGCGTGTCTATCGCGTGACCCACGTCGTTCTGGCGAAGATAGAACCAAGATTTATTCAACTTTAAATCGTTTGACAGCCACGATAAATTTGATGATTTTATAACCTCGATGCACCAGTTATAGCCTAATTGAAGAAAAAAGGTATATGGAATTTCTGCATAATATGTTTATGAAAATATACCTACCTTCATTGTAATTGTCTTCAATTATGTGTGAAATTAAATCCACAATCGATGTTATTGCTCGTTTTTCTTTATTTCGTTGCTGCTTTCTGAAAATTGCAAGTTCGTCATTTGACATTAAATTCATAATATAGCGGTTTTCATTAGCCTTAACGATTGCATCTTTCCCAAAATTTTGACTACTGCTTTCAACAAACTTAGTGCGTGTCTTTCCTCTTCCTTTATCACCTGCTCCAAATATAAGTCTGGATTCATCAGTCCCAGCGTCATCAGTCTCTTTTTTACAGAGTTTTTGTTGTTCAACCATAAGTTCACCCTCTTCCTTCATTATATGACTTTCACTTTCAAATTCGTTTTCATTTTCGAATAACTGGGCGTCACATATATTCCGAAAAGTACTTTTGATTTTTTCAATGTCACCAATGGCATAATAACAAATAATCAATTGAATGCCGCTGCGAATATCCGGGCACTCGGACATTATGAACTCAAAGCTAGACGCTGCCTCACTATACTGGCACATACGTACAAATAGAATACCGATGTTCTGTGTAATTTTCAAGCGAAGCTGTTTTAAATTTTTTGGTACTGAGTCCAGTGCCATTCGGTACATTTTAATGGCTTTTGGTAAAACTCCCATTTTATAATAAATGTTGGCCATGTTCAACTTTAGTTGATTTACGTGAGGAAACATTTTATTTTTAGTCATAATACTATATGTGTTAAGCGCCTCGAAATACATATTATTGCTTTCGTATTGTTCAGCAAGATTGTAAAAGACCTGCAAGAAAATTGATCATGCATTTTAAGCTATTTACAATAAACTTAGGTAGAGGCTATTTTAAAGTTAATGTCAAAAGGCAATACAATGAAAACGAAATAAGATTTGGCCGTTTGATAAAAGTAGGCCACACCAGAGATTTGCAAAAAATTTGAAAAAAAGGCTTTTGAGCTAATCACAAAACTTAATTGTCAAGCAAGCTGAGGGGAAGCGAAAAGTGAGCAGTGTGACGGTTACGGGTCACTTATACACAAAGTTTCTATTGTTTATGGCCCAGTAGTTACCATGAATCCCGAAACACCTTGGCATTCGCAGTCAATAAAGAATCACACAACATGCCCAAGCAATACATGAGTGAAACTCGTGAGAGAAAATGGTTTTATTTAATTAAGTCAAGTTTAATTCTAATTATCCAACTTGAATATAAATAAAATCGTGGGGCGTATCGAATTTCTATTATCTAAAATTAACAATTTATGCAAAATGGGTTTAAAAGTAAATCCGACACTGCCATCGTGCCATTTCATCCGTTTGATAAAAGTGGGTCACACCAGAGATCTGCAATGAATTACCATGGTGTGACATCGGCCGTCAGCCGTCAGGTTCCCAGGGGTGTTAACACGACACGCCCTGGTGTTCGTGCCGTAACTGTGAGTACTGCTGTTAGTACGACTAAAGCCTCTCCGTGGGGGAGGCCAAAATCAGGTTCGAAGCAATCTCATGTCTCTGTATCGGATTCTGGCTAATAATATTAGGGCTGAGAAATGTGCCGCTCTCTTAAATCAAACACAAGCTCAGGCGCGTTTACCTTTAGTACGCGGTCTCTGGATACCTGTCGCCCTCCGGTTTCAATTAGACCTACCACCAGCCTCTCGACACAAAGTTCCGGGCCACGGAGGTAATTGATCAACTGCACCAACTCCATTTAGACAAAGAAAAAACCTTTATCCGCCTAACGTCCATAGAGCGAAGGCTCTGCAAGCGAGCTGTTGTTGGTAACTCAAAGACTTTACAATGTACCGAGGTGAGGCGATTTTTAAATTTGTTTTTTTTTTACACAGGTCGCAGGTCTCTGACCAAAAGGAAGTTCACTTGTTTCGCATCCTAAAGAGAGAGTTGGTTGCTTGTGCTTAACAGACGTGTTTTGAATCTGCTCCGCATTTTGATTTTGATTAGCATTTGGCAATTAATTTGTCTATTATCGTTTATCGTTACAAATATTTATTTTCTTTCCGGTGTTAAGTGAATTTATAAGTGAATTTATTTGTGGTGTATGGCTCTTTTCACCCGTATAAATTTTGTAATTATAAATGTTTAATTATTTTTGGCAAGTACAACGCTTAAATTTGACTTTCCTGTGTATTAAGTTCAATCTCTTTTTTTTCCTGCTTTGCTCTCCCTTTAAAATAGTTTTTGCTATTTTAGTCTTTTTCCGTTTCCTTCTTGCTCTCTATACAGTAGTTATTATTTTTAAATAACTGTATTTCCTCTTTTTTCTCTGGGAAAATATTATTATTCACCTTACGTTTTTCTTTGCAATTCTATGTCTGTCTAGCTGAGAGCGCCAAAATTCGGGCTTAAGTCGTTGTGCTTTTTTTGCAGTGTGTTGTTAATAACAAATAAATTTTGAAAATAAATGTTAAAAAAATTTTCACTCTCAAGTTTATTTTATTGTTATTATTTTATTTATTTATTTTATTTTTGCTTAGTTATTGTCTATTTGATATATTCATAAATTTTTAAGATTTTATAAATTTATACCAAAAAAAAATTTTTTTTATTTTATTTTTTTTAAATTTTTTTTTTATTTTTATTTTTTTTTATTTTATTATTATTATTATAATTTTTTTATTTACTTCTTTTTCACTTATTTTTATTTTATTTATTCATTTTTTTTTCCTACCTTATTTATCTTATTTTGCTTTTATTTAATTTAATATCTTGTATCCATACTTCGCGCAAAATTAGTTGCTGTATTCGGGATTGCACCAACAAGGACAACTTTAATAGTGATAAGCCTAGAGGTGTCTCTTGTTGGATGTGCGATAATATCGCCCACCTTATATGCACTACGCTGACTGGTCGTGACCTGACCGGCTTTACGGTACTGCTAAACTTGCATGTGGTGGCATCAGGTGGTCGTGCCCCACCTGCTTCAATCGCCAGGGGGACTTCTCATTGATGTACCACCGTATGCGAATTAAATACCAAAAACTTAAGAAACTATTCACTGAGCTAGCCTCAGAGTTTGATGCTGGGTCAAAAATGTTTTTGGAGTACTCTTTCGACTTGACTCCAACGACTAATGCAGCACAACTGCCGCCATTATCCCCTCATAATCTTGCGCCTACCACAGCGCCACTTATTTCTTTTTCGTCTCCCCAACCCCCTTCTTCTGATTCCCCTCCAACTTGTTCTACTTCTTCCCAACTTTTACCCACTTACTCTTATGTACTTTATTCTACTTCTACCCAACCGCCCCATCCTACTCCAATTCCTTTAGCTCCTTCAACCATTATGCCCTCTACTATTTCTTCATCTGTCGCTTTGAACTTTCCATCCACTACTTGCTCGTCTTCCTCGATTCCTTGTCCTACTTCTGTGATTTCAGCTTCAACTTCTCCAACTTGTTCTTCTTCTTCCCAACCTTTACCCAGTCACTCTTCTGTACTTTCTTCCATATCCACCCCATCGTCCCATCCCGCTCAAATTCCGGTAGCTCCGTCAACCACTATCCCATCTACTACTTCTTCATCTATCGCCTTTAACCTTCCCTCCACTACTTGTTCGACTTCCTCTATTCCATGTCTTACTACTATGACTTCAGCTTCAACTTCTCCAACTTGTTCCCCTTCTTCCCATACTTTACCCACTTATTCTACTGTACTTTCTTCAATATCTAACCAATCATCCCATCCCGCTCCAATTCCAGTAGCTCCTTCTACCAATATCCCCACTACTACTACTTCATCTGTCGCTTTCAACTTTCCCACCACTAATTGTTCACCTTGCTCTACTCCCTGTCCTACTACTGTAACTTCTGCTTCATCTTCTACTAAAGTCTCTAACTCCTCCCGTACCTTGTCTCCCCCTAAGAGTTCTTCGCAGTCCAATACTGCCTCTACTCCAGTGCCATGTATTTTGAAGGTGCTGGATCCTCGTAAACATGTTTTTGTTTCCAGGTTGGATAAGGAGACAACCTGTAAGGACGTTGCACGTTATATTTCATCAAAATCATGCAACCTTTCAAATATTAATATTCACAAATTTAATTTTGCTAGCCCTAGAGAAGGCTCTTCTTTCAAACTTTCAGTTTCCATGGAAGTATTTTCTGTCATTTGTGACCCTACATTCTGGCCTGCCCATATGGTGGTCCACGAGTTCATTCCTAGAAAAAAATCTAGGGCTTTGCAGGTTACCTTACCAGTCACTACTTCAGCTTCATCCTCTGCTTCTTCAAAATCTCCAAAAAACTAAGTCTACATTTTCAAAATGTTAGAGGGCTAAATTCTAAACTTTCTTCGTTTTATCTTAGAAGTTTTTCTTTCAGTTCTGACATTATCGTTTTCGTTGAGACTTGGCTTCGCCCTGATGTTCTCAACTCTGAAATTTTCAATAACTCTTACTCTACGTTTCGTAAAGATCGTTATGGCCGCGTAGGTGGAGGAGTCTTAATCTCTGTTCTTTCATCTTTTTCGTCAGAACTGGTCTCTCTTGACGATACTGAAAACATTGAATTTATCTGCGTCAAAATTTCATTCTCTAATCATAACATTTTTATTACTTGTTCATATATTCCTCCTTCATCTTCTGACTCAGTCTACTTGGATCAAGCGAAGGCTATCCAGAATGTATTAAAGCTCATTAAAGACGCTGATATTTTGCTTGTTTTGGGTGATTTTAATCTTCCCTCTATTAATTGGATTCCTTTTAGTGACTCCAATATCGTTCTTCCTTCTGTTGGCAGCGAGTTCGTTGATTTATTGCTGGATCTCTCTCTCCAGCAAATAAACCACATTTCCAACATCAAACATCGTATGCTAGACCTAGTGTTTACTAACTGTCATGAAAATACCTCACTGTCGAGATCCTCTCCATTGTCAATTCCAGAAGATACCTATCACCCCACTCTTGAGGTGACACTAACTCTTAACCAACTTCTGTCTGCATCTGACTCAACTTGTGCTAAGCCAAGACAAGCTTTTAATTTTAAACATACTAATTTCAATCGTCTCAACTCATTGCTTGCTTCCACGGATTGGTCAATATTAAGTTCTTCTTCTGATATTGATACTGCCGTGCGGTTTTTCAACACGACTATGCTGGATTATATCAATAAATGTGTGCCTCAAGTACATGTTACCGATGATTCTAAGCGTCTGCCTTGGTTTTGTATAAATTTGGTCCGTCTAAAAAATATTAGAAATCGGTTATTTAAAAAATTTAAACGCTCTTGTTCCGCAACTGATTATGCGAGTTATGCCGCGGCTCGTAGTAAATTCAACATTTTTAATCAATCTTGCTATAGGAGATATTTGTGCAAAGTAAAAGTAAATATTAAACGAGATCCCAAAAATTTTTTTAAATTCATCAAAATCAAAAACAAATCAGAGTTATTTCCAACTAGTATGGAATTTGATGGAGTTGCAAGTAGCTCTGATGACGGGATTGCGAACCTTTTTGCTAAATTTTTCCAGGGCATCTACTCTAATAGTGCCTCTGTAAATAGTTCTCCTTACCCTTACAAAATTGATGAATTTAATCACTTCAATATGCCGTTTATTGACGGCAGTATTATTTTACGATATCTAAAATTGGTTAAACCTTCTTTTTCTCCTGGTCCGGATAATATTCCTAGTTGTATCTTAAAAAGCTGTGCTAACAACTTATATATTCCCCTTTATACCTTATTTAATTTATCCCTTATTACTTCATCTATGCCAAGTTGTTGGAAAGAATCCTATATATTTCCCTTATTCAAAAAGGGTAGTAAGTCAGATATATCGAACTACAGAGGTATTGCCAAGCTGTGTGCAATTCCTAAGTTGTTTGAGCAGATTATAACTGATCAATTACAGTTTTATATTCGCCCATTGTTGAGTATGTCTCAGCATGGTTTTGTAAAGAACCGTTCAACGGTAACCAATCTGTTGGAATTTACCTCTATTGTCAATCACAACTTTTCGGTAGGTAGCCAAACTGATGTTATCTACACCGACTTCAGTAAAGCTTTCGATACTGTATCGCATGGGTTGCTCATAACTAAACTCAAAGCTTTTGGTTTCCCTTCTCCATTGATCCGATGGCTGGCATCTTACCTAGATCATCGCTCTCAAAGGGTACTTTTTAAGTCTTCAATATCTAAGTCTTTAAAGGTAACATCAGGTGTTCCCCAAGGCAGTCATTTGGGGCCTTTGCTTTTCAACATATTTATTAATGATCTACCTACCGTCATCAAACACTCTCAGATTTTAATGTACGCAGATGATGTAAAACTATGTTTCCGCCTTAATAACCCTTCTCACGGGATTTTCCTTCAGAGTGACATTGACTCTTTATCTCGTTGGTGTTCCAAAAACTATTTAATCCTCAATACCAATAAATGCAAAGTTATGTCCTTTTCTCGCGGAGCCCTTATTTCAAATTCTTATTACATTGACTCAAATAGTTTAGATCGTATTTCCCAGTTTAACGACCTTGGTATTTTGATGGACCCGAAGTTGCATTTCGGTACCCACATTTCCACTTCGGTCTCTAAAGCTAGAGGTATCCTTGGCTATATTAAACGCTGGTCTAAGGAATTTGATGATCCGTATACTACCAAAGTACTATACACTTCACTAGTAAGACCTATTCTGGAGTATGCGTCTTGTGTCTGGGATCCTCAATATCAGATGTATATTGATCGTATTGAGTAGGTGCAAAAGCAATTTCTACTTTTTGCTCTCAAAAACTTGCACTGGGATCCTAATGCTTGCCTACCATCTTATCGGTGTCGTCTCAAATTGATCAACCTCCCTACCTTGTCTAGTCGTAGAACGGTCATTGGTGTAACTTTTATGTATAACCTCATTTATGGTAGTATTAACTCACCTTTCTTACTTAGAATGATTAACTTTAGTGTACCCGCACGTCCAACTAGAAACTATTCTCCTATTATTCTTCCCTTTTGTAGAGCTTCTTATTTGCAACATGATCCATTCTATGTCTTATGCAAATCTTTTAATACCCACTTTGCGTGTGCTGCTCCTCCCACCTCTTCTTATGTTATAAAAACTAAATTGTTGGCATCATTGAATTAATGCATCACTTATTTTCTATACTGTTAACCTAAATTTTTCCTCCTTGTTTAAATAATCTATGTTATTGTAGGTATTGAATTCTAAATTTAATATTAGCTTTAGTTTAATCTTGCATGCTGATTATTTTAATGGCTGATGATGTTTTTATCTGTAGCCAAATATTTAGTACGTAGACATTAGCTTTGGTATCGCATGATCACCAAAGATATTAGCAATTAAGACCAGCTGAGCCCAGTCTATGTGACTGGGTGAATTTTGATGCCACCTGGGCCTGCCCCATGTGAGATCAGTGTGTGGTCATTGCGTACCTACTAGGTCGATGTAAAAATAAAAAGAAATAAAAAAAAAATAAAAAAAAATAAAAAAAAAACTGGACCAGTGCCGGCCTTGGTGTAGCCCTACTGCCTGTAGTTTTCGGGCATCGCCCTTGGTAATGCCCTTGGTGATATATTAGTTAATTTTCTCTTGCAATTGATTTGAAGTCATTTTGAAGTCGTCGACGCAAGAAGAGTGCTCGTCGTAGGGCCATCGGGTAAGTGTCGGGCAGAGGAGCGTCATCGTCCCGCCATAATAAGCCTGTCTCATAGCGATCTCACTGACGCACCGTAAGTCGGTCCAGCTGGTCGATCGCACGCTCGTCTTCCTTTCTGGCCAATTTGAGCTTAGCGACGGCATCCACATTATCGAGGTAGATGTAGCCTCTTATGAGCTTTGAGAGTTTGGGTTCAAACATGTTACATTCACAAGCGCGAAAAACAGAGCGCGGTGAATTGTACCGTGATTTTGTATCAGCCGTCGAAGTTCCTTTGAGCGTCCATTCAAGACGCGTGCGTTCAGCTATGGGACCGGAATTAACCCCTCCTTTGACTTGGTGCTGGTTCCCAATCTGGTATCGACGCGGATTAAAACTCCGGGCATGAAAGTAACGGAAGCCCTCTTTGGTGGTTATATTATGCATTTAATCATTTAGCGTCGAGCGATTGTGGGGAAGCTGCAACTGTTTAACGGTGTGGACGGTTGTAATGGTGAATTTTTTAGTGTCACCAGTGGCAGTGGCAGATATGCTCAGATCCAGGTATAACGAAGCATCCTCATATCATTGAGTATCCTCGGTCCATTTCAAAGAAAATGGTTGCGGTGAACCAGTCAGGTTAAGTTCCCGCTACAATTTTTCATTGATCAGGGTGAGAGGGGAAACGTCGTCGAAGAATGCGTACGTCTCCATACTCTTGTTATTGCCTTACAGGACTATGGGAAGCCCCTTAAAAATGGCGGTGTGAGTTACAGTTTGCTACTATTGACGTTGCTAGCGTTGCTGTTGGTGGGCTAGATAGCTGTATCGGGTGTAACAGCGAGTGGTGCGGGTTATGCCGTTATGCCAACGGTTAAAGACCCACTTGGAAGAGCGGTTAGCTTATTTTAAAGCATGACAAATGGCGACATACGCACACGTCCCATTACATATAATGCAAGAAGCGGATGAAACCTCTTGACGAGGCCCCGAGCTCTGCCATATGCGCGCTTAAAACTCCACGTTTGCGCACTCACCTGGGTGCCAACTCCCTAATTTGGTCCAGCAGTATATCGATGAGTAACTCTTGCATGCAGCAAGACATTTCTCACCGCATTGCGTACTGGTCCGTCTAGGGCACCGCGCAAAATAAGTACATTCTCTTCGTCCGAAAATCCGCACAGCGTCGTTGACTGTTCGTAAGTCGCCATAACGAGAGCCCATTCCCCGGGTTTACCTGTATATTTGGGGAGGTCTTTTCTAAGACCCTTACGTCTCGCAATATGTGTGTTCGAGATAGTTTGAATTCTGCTCTCATGAGCGGTACAGGATGGGTTTGCATTGGGACAAATAGGGAGCGTGCTTTGTCGTTCTGTAGCATTGTTACGGGACTGACCGTCTAGCATTGTAGCTGTATTTGTTGCGCAATATGCGCGATCTTCACCTTCAGACTCCAACTGAGCCAATAATTCGCGCTCTTGTTGCAAAATAGCCTTTCCTACTGCAATAAGTTCATCTTTTGTTGCAGCGTTTGATTGCGCGGTTGTAGCGAATTTGCTGCTGTAGATGCCGTAGGAGGATAAGAGTTGCCTGCTGTAGGCACAACAGTAAACTCAGCGTGTGGCGATGAAGGTGTAGCAACTGTGCAAAATTGTCTGCACCGTCTAGTGTCAGAGAGGTGTTATGCACCAATCTAGACTGTTCCTCCGTTCTCCCTTTATTGTATTCTCGCCGCAAATGGAACAAGTTTTTATTTGCAATAATAATATTTTTACCGGATTCAGTATGAAATAAGAATTTAAAAAGTTGTTGTAATTAAATACTTTATTCAATGAGCCGATTTGAGGCGATTTTTAAATTCGTATTTTTTTTTTACACTTCACATATTGCTGGACATAGATAAAAAAAAAGTTCAATTGTTTCGCTTCGTAAAAGTTGCTGCGTTCGCTCCTCAAGGTCGCACTTAAAAGTATTTTGTTTTAGGTGCCTTTAGCGTTAAGTAGAGGACGTTCTGCGGCGGTTGCGGAGTTGCTTCACTAAGAGGGGGTGCTCTGCGGCGAAGTTGCTTCACCTATTGTTACACTCGCATTACATAATGCGTACTCCATAGTATAGGCCCTAGAGATTACCAAAAGCGACTAGAAATCCTGCATTAAAGGAATACGTTCCGAGAGGCAGTCCGCGTTATAAATAATACCAAAACACCGAAGCGGACTCATGAGGAGTAAGCCAAAGCTTCCTAAAGCCGGGTAGCAAACCGCGTTAAAATTCGGGTTTATCCCAACCGGCCCATCGAAGGAACCCCTTACTGCTAAGCACATGTTACTGCGGCTATCGTAGACGTTGCCGTCGATAAACCTTATGGCAATCTAAAACCAGAATTAGAGGGATGTGATCCTCGGACGCGTTGGCTGTAGATAACATGCTCAACGAAGTCCACAGCGACATCGTTGAGAAATAACTTAAGTCGAATCAAATATAAGTTCTCTCTGGACATTAAACTTGTCGATGTGGTCCAAACCGCAAACGAACGTAATCCGTGGCTATTACCTACATAGCAGAAGTCTGACCAACGAGAGGGTCCTTGAACTCATAGCCGCCTAAGGCTCCCTCCCACCACCTTCAAACCAACACCGGCACCACCAACGAAACAACAATCGAACCGACAAGTGTGGCCCGCGTGTTTCCGATACCAACCCCGGGTCGTCCACCATCGAGTCTGCCTAATCCTCCACCTCGGCGACAACTGGTTTATTGTAGTCTGCCGGCCCGCCGAGCGGGCTCACGGACTGTGGGATCCGCAACGTTGCGCTTGATGCAGAATTTGAAAATTGCAGCGTGGCGCCTCGTGGAGTTTAAGTTTGCGCACGGGGTCTGCGACGGTACGCAGCTGCTTAAGTGCTAACTTAAATAATAATAATATTAAAAATAATAATATTAATATTAATATAAATAATAATAATAATATTAATATAAATAATTATAATAATATTAATATAAATAATAATTATAATATATATAGAGTATAATTTATAACGAAACTTTACTACTACTACTACTACTACTAGTTAAAGCTTGAGAGATTTTTTCGCCTATTATACAGATGTCAGACCTTTCATGTAGTTGAGATGTAAGGTAATGAAAGGGCAGCTTTAAAATAATTTTTAATAATTTTGCAGTGAGTAGCAGCACATAATATTATTATTAAAATTAATAGACACCAAATAATTTCTAATATTTGGTCTGGCGCTTTTAACGCTTCAGGCAATCAAAAAATTACGCGTTTAAATAGAAACCATACGTCTAAAATATCTGGCATCGTCGATGCCTCTCCAAAGCATCGACTATGACACCAGCATGAACACTGCCAGCGAGGATGAGCAGCCCGCACCCTCAAAAGCAATTCTCCCACCACCAATTACGGTTTTGAAGAAATCATCTAAAGTAGTTAACGATGTGGTTATAGCAGTATCTATAACAGAATGCTCGGTCAAATCAATTTTCATTGGCGTTAAACTATTTTCAAATTCGTCGGCTGCCTTCACCTTCACCTGTCACGAGTTACACAAGCACAACTTTGATTTCTACTCTCACGTGACAGAACAAACTAGACCTTATAAGCCTGTCCTATCAGGTCTGGATAAATCAACTAATGACAAAATAAAAGGCCTATTGATTGACTGTGGGCTCCAATGCATTGACGTCAAGACCATCGCGAAAAAACGACCTGGTTAGAAACAGCTTTTGTATGTGATATATTTTCGTAACGGCTCAATAACTCTCCAAGATCTACGCAAACAGCACTCACGTATCAGTAATTCTAAGGTTCCCTGGCAGTTCAAATCCATCAACTCACTCAGTGCTACAATTGCCAAACTCTTTGGCCATGGATCAAGCAACTTCAACGTCAAAACTGCATGCTCTTTCTGCGCTGGACCGCACAAAACTGCTATTTGCGAAAAACACGGGTACCTTTGGCTGAGCTAACTGCAAATTTGACCACCCCTCTACCAATCCAACATATCCTTGACGTGTTTCGTATCAGTCTATGCTAAAAATAAGAAATCATAACGGTAAACGCTCTCCCGTAAGTAATGCAAATTTCAAAGACACTAGGCGCACCAGCTCTCACTACTCTACAAACAACAACAACGCAACTCTTCTTCAGTAAATCAGCAGACTACGACCATTGGGAGTAGTAACAGAGGTCAAACAACAAATGCACCCTTTGGAACTTTAAAAAACAATAATATCTTAAGTTATAAGGAATCTCTTATGAGTAACAACAATAACAACGATATATCTCATCAAATGACATCTGATCTATTCTCAGTTGAAGAAATCAGGTCTCTTAAATAAGCTCTTAGATAAGCTAAGAAGCTACACTACTAAAAAAGAACAATTCAACATCATCACCCAGCTAGAAGTTAAATATGTATACTCTACTTAATAACTTCAGGGCACATATAAATATCATGGCATTAAATGTGCGTGACGTTCAAAATAAGGGACTTGAACTTTTAAATTTTTAAACACAAATCAATATCAATTCTGCATCCTATTCGAAACATGGCTAACCCCAGATACCAGACTTCTCCTCCCGGGTTATTCAGTATATAGAAACGACCGGTGCATCACGAGAGGGGGTAGTGTTGCCATAATTACAAAAAGTGGCATTAAGCAAGAGGAGATTACTGGAGTAAATACCCACCTGATCGAAAATGTTGGCATACAGCTGGAACTAAATTCATCAAACTACTTAAACATTTTCTGCGTCTACTTTTCAGGATTTACTTTCTTCTGCGAAATGTTTGGCAAATTCCTATACCCTGCCAAATGATACTAAGCGAAAAAGGATATGTTTAGATCGAATCTGCTTAAGCTCAATCGTATCAATGGCAACTACATTCTTGGTGGTGATCTAAATAATCGAAATCGCAACAGAATTGCTTCAGAGCAAACTGCTGGGGCAACATTTTTAGTCAGCTGTCTATGGAAGGCAAGTTTAGCATCCTGCACTCCAAAGACCCCACGTGGAATCCATCCAGCTTTAAAGCAAAACCAACTCGCGATTTTATAGCAAAACAAACAAACAGGCAGATGTAGCATTTAACCTGCTGTTTGTTGCGAGCTTCGGGCTTGTAATAGAACGGTATGCAGTAATCGACGCCAGTCACATGGAAAGCTCGTGAAAGCGTCATTCGATCTTTTGGCAAGTCCACCATGATTTGCTGTACGTGACGAGGCCTGTTGCGGAAGCAGCGAATACATTTGTCGATTATGTGGGCGATAGATTTCCTCCTTCCAACAGGCCAATATTGAAGTCGTATTGCGGCTAGCAGGGCTCGTGGGCCTGCATGGAATTTTTTGTTGTGATAATGAGCTACGATTGCGTCAGTCAGTAGATGCTTCCGGGGTAGAATGACGGGGTGACGAGATTCAAATCCCAAGGCTGAGTTGATTAGGCGACCACCAACTCGGATCAATCCGAATTTGTCTAAGAACGGGGACAGGGAGTGTATGTTGCTAGAAGGCTTGACTTGTTGATTTATCTACAGCGCCTTGTAGTCTTCCCACATTTGAGACCTCTGAACCACACGTATTAAAGTTTGAGTACCCGAACGTAGATATGACGTTGTTAGTCCATCTGATTTGTCGTGCGCTATGAACTTAGCCACGTAGCCCTAAATGCGCTGCATTTAAGCGAACGAGTTGACTTATTTGCAACATATCACAGTACGGCGAAGAGATAATCAATGCTGTCTTGTGAACCTCAGGTAGAGCACGAACGGGAAGACATGACGCCGGCCAGCTCTCACTGCTGTTGAGTAATAAGTAAGTTAATTGAATGTTGCGAAGAATGCTCCAAACCAATGTGTCTAAATTGAAGATCGGTTGGTTATCAGTTATTGTTGATATAAGGACGGCTGCGAAGTTGGTTGAGTACCCGATACGCCAATAGAACACATTGTCTCTTTTAACAGGGGTAGAATAGAAAGTCGTGTTGTGATGAAGTGCAGCTGTGAGCCGGAATCCATGAGGACACGATAAGGTACATAGGCGCCGCTGCGATTTTTGATGAGCACTACTGCTGTGGCCAGGAGCACAACATCGGAGCTTAGTTTCTGGGCTGTGGAAGTGTCGGACATTCCGACATTGCAACCATGGATCTGTTTACGATGTTTGAAGGCAGGGGTTTGGTTAATTGAGCAGTCATTTGTCGTGTCCAGAGCTATCGCCTGTAAGTGGTAACAATGCAGCAATGAGTGGTGTTTTGCAGTGCATATGGCAGTTGAGACAGAGCAACAGCCGCTTGGCTTCCTTAATACGAAGCGCAGGCGATTGGTTCGCAAATCGGATACACTTGTAAATGTTATGAGACTCGCTTTTCCAAAAGGCGCACGATAGCGCGTTTGTGTTAGTGGCCATGAATGAGCGATTATTATTATTAGTATTTAAAATGGCTTTCCCCACCTGATGGCCACGAGTGAGTGTGGCTATGGTATGTTGCACATTTTCCATTGTTCTGCATTGTTGATCCAAGAATCCTGACAATTGGTCCCACGTTGGAGTCTCGTGCAACGTTTAAGATTTCTCCAATTTGATTTGCATTGTGTTTGCCCAAAGTTTGTAGATATCCTGGGAGGCCGGCAACTTCTCCAAATTGGTGAGCCGAGGGTCTTTGACGACGAGATTAGAGAATACGGCGAAGAAGTCTGCCCAATCTGTGGATACGCCACTGAACGTAAGTAGTTGAATTTCTAGTTAGCGGGATCTGCAATTGCTTATAGAATGAGTTAGGTTTTCAGTTCTGGATCGAAAGTGCATTGTGGAACAAAATGACATTTAGGTGTTACGCTTGTTGAAATGGGAACGAATGAGCATCTTTTCAAAAATCACCAGTCTGTAAAATTGTCGACGTAGTTTGCTGCCAATTGCCTTTAATACTTGTCGAGCACACGCTCGCCAACTCAATGTCGTTAAGAGTATCGATTTTGTCATTGGCAACAGCGCAGTGTTCTTCTACCGCTTGCTGTTACTATCCCGCAATCACGCGCAGTAACCTTTGTCGTCGGCGCCGGTACATCGTTGTGATCATTTGGCATTTTGATTCAATTCATTGTAATTTGTACCGAAAGTTTATGTAAATGTTTGTGCACACGCGCACAGACCAGTCGAATCGCAAAGCGCATGATATGGTGGATCAAATCATTCTCAGTGTATTAGTTGACGTGGATGGACTGGTTGCAGTTGTATACGGAAAGCGCACGATATAGCGGATCGAGGCCTTGACTGTATATACTTTGTAGCGGCGCGTAACTGGTTGCAATTATGTACAGAAAGCGCACGATATAACGGATCGAGGCCTTGACTGTATATATGTGTGTGTATGCATTAGCGCGGCGAGAAACGTGGTCCAATTATATACGTAAGGCGCACAACGTAGGGGATCGGGGTACGACGTGTCACAGTTTTGAAATTATAATATATATAGGAAGCGCAGAATGCGGCTTTGACAATATATATGTATAAACGATATTTCGCTGACAGCACAGGTATACGAATGTTTATTTTTATAAAACACGCGTATTACGTCAGGGTCACCTTCGACAGCTGTAATTCTTCTAGTTCAAAGAAGAAGCAGACCTTGTGAATTTTATCAACCGACTTCCTTATTGCGCGGATGGCAAGTGACTTAACATGAATTTATAATACATATTTTGAGCCCAACTGCTGGACTTAACGAAGAAATGAGTGGACGAGATAGGATTGTGATTGGAAATTGGAGTGGAGAGTGTGAGCGAAGTATGTGAGTGGAATTGAAGTGCATACAAGCGCATGATTTCTGCGCTGAAGGCGCCAAATTTACAAAAGTTTGATTTGCTTAATACTAACTTCAAGGGGCCTGGCTCCAACAATAATAATAATCTATATATACAAAAATCAATCTCGTTGGACGTTTGTTTTTTTAGAATCCGATATTCTGAACGTCCATACGGGCTATCGAGCTCAAATCGTTTTATCGGTTTTTATTTTTCTTATTTTGGACCCGGTAGTTGGCCTTCGGGTGGACATCTTGGCTTCTGAAACGAAATACAACTACAGATGCGCCATATGCTCAAAGTCTTTCGTCAGCTCGCAGGTCAGGTGCTTGCACTACATCAGTAGTTGAATGATATTGTACTTCAATTGCCTGCGAGGGCCACTACGTAGAGTACTGTTGGTCGAAGGGTCGCTGCAGAGTCTGCAAGAAAAACCATCATACGCTACTTCATACAGTGCGTGTTGCTGCTGAGCTGAAACGCGCTGCTTCCAATCCCAATAAAGGTGAACGCAACGTGAGTTATGAACACCAGCAACGGCATCCTATGCCACTGTTGGCTCGAACCGCGAAACGAGGAATCATGCCAACTGCTGCTACCAAGGGATAGATGCGGTCAGTTCCAACCATCCCGAGTTCTCCTGCATTCGTGTTCCGTGGTGAACTTCATTACTAAACAAACGGCAAACCGGTTACAGTTAAGTAGACGAAAAGTGTACCAAGTAGTCAGTGGGATAGCATATTTACAGAAGCAAACACGTCACAGCGTCTGAGCCGCCTTAAGACCATGTGTGTCGCAATATGAGTGGTCGTCGACTTTTCAAGCTTAGATACCTCACAATGGAGCATACCTAGCACTATTGAGTTGGCGGACCCATGGTTAATTGAGAGAAGCACAATTGGTGTTCTGATAGGTACAGAAGACTTCTTTGACGCAATACGGGACGGGAATTACATACTTGGCGCAGACATGCCGAGCATGGTCAATACCGCATTTGACTAGATCGTAGGCAGCAATCTGACAAGCAGCGCGGAGCCGCAAACATACCAATGCCATTTAATTCCACACTTCTACATACCGAATCATTACGTACCGAAACCACAAGGTCTTACAACGAAACTCCAAGTCATTTTCGACGTGTCGGCCAAAAGACGGGCGACATCAAGTAGATGTACTGCCAGTTTTTAGTCGCTGAGCCAGACAGAATGTGTCAGCTCCATCTTTGGAGACCAGTCGTCGGAGGTAGCTTACAAACTTATGAGCTAAACACAGAGACGTACGTACTGTAAGTAGCACCTTTGAATGTGTTAGAAGCCCTAAGTTTTAAGACATAAATTTATGTTGGAGGAGATTCTTTTATATCCATATTTCTTTATTAATTTGTGGAGGGGTGAGTCATAGGAAAGGAGTATGTATTTAATTGGTTTTGATATTGAGAGTTGACTTTAAATCTCGAACGACATGATTGTACATTCTTAAATAAGGCTAGAGGTTGGGGTTGAACGGAAAGATTTTGCAACTCTTTTTCCTACAAATATGCGATTGCTTGCATTTTTCTATGGAGAGGGCTGCGCCCGAGTATTCGAACCAGCGTTAATTTCATTCAAGAGGTGGTTAATGTCAATTGAGGTGTGTTACATTTCTTAAAAAAGTAGTAGTCGAGGGCAAACACAAAAAAATTTAAAATTAAAAAAAGTATAATGGAAATTATTATTATTATTATTATTATTTTTTTTTTACATTAACATAGTAGGTACGCAATGACCACATACTGATCTCACATGGGGCAGGCCCAAGTGGCATCAAAATTCACCCAGTCAAATAGACTGGGCTCAGCTGTTAATTGCTAAGTTCTTTGGTGAACATGCGATACCAAAGATAATGTCTACGTACTTAATATTTGGCTACAGATAAAAACATCATCAGCCTCTAATAAACATGCAGTATTAAACTAAATCTAAGACTTAATTTAGAATTCAATACCTAAAGTGATATAGACAATTAAAACAAAAGTTTAGATTACAAGTTTATAAAGTAAGTTATGCATTAATTCAATTAAGCCAATAATGTAGAGGTGGAAATTTCAGAGTTTAGAAAATCACGGCGAAACAAAGTCTCAACGAAAGCAATAATGACAGAACTGATAGAAAAATTTCTAAGATAAAATGAAGGAAGTTTACACTTTAGCCTAGCCTTCTAATACTTTGAAAGTGTAGTGAAAGAAGCAGAAGATGAAACTGAAGCAGTGACTGGTAAGGTTACCTGCAAAAGCCTGGTTTTTTTCCTAGGAATAAACTCATGGACCACAATATGTGCAGGCAAGAAATTAGCGCCACAAATGACAGAAAATACTTCCTTACCAACTGAAAGCTTGAAAGAAGAGCCTTCTCTAGCTCTAGAAAAATTAATCTTATGAATATTAATATTCGAAAGGTTGCATGCTTTTGATGATATATAGCGTGCAACGTCGTGACTGGTTGTCTCCTTATCCAACCTGGAAATAAAAACATGTTTACGAGGATGCAGCACCTTCAAAGTACATGGCAATTGAGTAGAGGCAGTGTTAGACTGCGAAGAACTCTTAGGGGCAGGCAAAGTACAGCCCGAGCTAGAGACTTTATTAGAAGATGGAGCTGGAGTTACAGTAGTAGGACAGGGAATAGAGGAAGATAAACAGGTAGTGGAAGGAAAGTTGAAAGCAGAAGATGAAGCTGAAGCAGTGACTGGTAAG
Organism: Cacoxenus indagator; assembly: GCA_035041755.1. Classification (NCBI taxonomy): domain Eukaryota; kingdom Metazoa; phylum Arthropoda; class Insecta; order Diptera; family Drosophilidae; genus Cacoxenus; species Cacoxenus indagator. Next base: position 13,353 of record JAWNKX010001142.1, on the reverse strand, counting down.
GTAACTTGCAAAGGCCTAGTTTTTTCCTAGCAATAAACTCATGGACCACCATATGGGCAGGCCAGAATTTAGCGTCACAAATGACAGAAAATACTTCCATAGAAACTGAAAGCTTGAAAGAAGAGCCTTGTCTAGGGCTAGAAAAATTAAACTTATGAATATTAATATTCGAAAGGTTGCATGCTTTTGATGATATATAGCGTGCAACGTCGTCACAGGTTGTCTCCTAATCCAATCTGGAAATAAAAGCATGTTTACGAGGATGCAGCACCTTCAAAGTACATGGCAATAGAGTAGTGGCAGTGTTAGACTGCGAAGAACTCTTAGGTGGTGGCAAAGTACAGCACGAGCTAGAGACTTTTGTAGAAGTTGGAGCAGAAGTTACAGTATTAGGACAGGGAATAGAGGAAGATAAACAAGTAGTGGAGGGAAAGTTGAAAGCGACAGATGAAGTAGTAGTAGAGCGGATAATGGTTGAAGGAGCTAGTGGAATTAGAGGGGGAATGGACGATTAGGAAGATATGGAAGAAAGTTGAGAAGAGTAAGTTGGTAAACGTTGAGAAGCAGTAGAACAAAGTGGGAATGACAAGAAAGTGGCTGATTAAACGAAAAAGGAATAAGTAGCGCTGTGGTATGCGCAAGATTGTGAGGGGATAATGGCGGCAGCTGTACTGGATTAGCCGTTGGAGTAGAATCAAAAGAGTACTCCATTACCATTTTTGCCCCAGCATCAAACTCTGAGGCGAGCTCAGTTAATAGTTTTTTAAGTTTGTGGTATTTATTTTGCATACGGTGGTACATTATTGAGAAGTCCCCCTGGTGTTTGAAGCAGGTGTGGCAAGACCACCTGATGCCACCAGATGCAGCTTTAGCCGTACCGTAAAGTCGGTCATGGTCACGACCAGCAACCCAGTGCACTTAAGGTGGGCAATGCTATCGCACATCCAACAAGAAACCCCTCTAAGCGTATCATTATTAAAGATGTCTTTGTTGGTGTAAGCCCGAATACAGCAACTAATTTTATAAGAAATATTAAAACCGTAGGTAACAAATGTAAATAAAATTAAAGCAAAATAAGACAAATAAGATAGCACAAAATGAATAAATGGAATGAATATAAATAAAAAAAGAAATAAATTTCAAAAATAAATAAAAAATAAAATTTTTTTTATTCAAATTTTTTTTTTTTGACCAATTTATAAAAGTTTAAAAATTAATGAATATATCAAATAAATAATAAATAAGCAAAAATAAAATAAATAAATATAGTAATAATAATAATAATAATGAACTTGGAAGTGAAAACTTTTAAAATTGATTTTCAAAATTTTTGTGTTGGTATCAACACACTGTGCAAAAAAGTACAACGACTTAAGCTTGAATGTTGACACCAAAGAGTATTTATTCATATAGAGGTTACATTTCTCTTAAAGCTTTTTGAGCTTTTTTCAAATAAGTAGAAGCTATGCGAATATATTACTTTTCTGCTATTAACATCGTAGTAGCAGCACAGGCCGCTAACTACTGAACTGAAGTAACTAAGCAAACAGAAATATTAGAAGGTGGGTACCTGTTGTGAAATCGAAGCAAGCAATGTTTCCCCTTCTTGTAGTGTCTTCCTCCATTTTGTGTTCTTAGCGCGAATTAGCTTGAAAAGGAATTTCTTTATATCACCTTTGTTTTGGTTTTGGTTGTTTGGTTTTAATTGCCGTCACCCGTTTTTATTTTGATTGTATTGATATCGTTGTGGGAATGATATGACAGCGAAAAAGAAACATGTATAGGTTTGAAGCGATTTTTTTATGAATGAGGAACATGATTTTTGTTATTGCAATTCCCACCACCTACTTGTAGTGGTTTTGGTGGGACTTTTAATGAATATATAATAAATAATTATAATAATAACGAACAAATTATTCGTTCGGGCTGTTAGAAATAAAGAAATAAATAACTCAATAAATAAGTAAAATTGATTTAAAATGTATATTTTGCGCTAATCGAAAAATCGAAGTTGAATACAGCTAATTCTACCTTTACTACCAGATAAACAGATAAAACAGCAAGCAACTGCAAGTGTCCGATGTGAAAACGATATCAAACCAGCTGCGCTACTGCGAATACAGGAAAGACAAAGAATTAAATTTCGCCTTTGACCGCCCAACAACAAAGCGTATGACATTTGTTTTTTCCTTATTTGCCGAACATAAGGGAAGACAAAGAAAAAAGATATTCCAGCGTATGAAAATATGTATACTTTTTTCGTTCACGCAAACTTGAACTCAACAACGAACATTTGGTACGACAATCGAAAATTGACTTAAGACTGTGTTGGGAAAGAAAGAAGACAGTGTCCCTGATTTTTGTTTTTATTACGTCTTTCTTGTGTTTTTGTAATTTTCTTATCATTGAATATTTTCCCCTTTTACGGCAGTTCGACGTCCGTCCAAGCAAACCCAAGCAAACCAATAGCAATATGTTACGCGGCATACGTTGAACAGCCAACAATTCTGTTGGCTGTGTACAGAATCAATGTCCGATTCTAATCGTGCCTGACAAGTCTCTCCTGCCTTTTTAAGGGAGAAATGTAACCTCTATATGAATGAATACTCTTTGTTCTTACGGTGTTTTCTAGAAGTCAGAAGCCAATAGCTTATGTTATTTGGCTGCTGTTAACATCGAAGTACCAGCGCAGGCCGCTGTGTAGCAACTTCATTCTGTTTGGCTGGCTGACGTGACGCTTTACCAGGCAAATAAAAATTAGAAGGTGGGAACATGTTGCGAAATCGAAGCAAGCGCTGTTTCCCCTTCTTGCTGTGTCTTTCTAAATTTTGTGTTCTTAGCGCGAATTAGCATGAAAAAGAATTTCTGTTTATCACCTTGGTTTGGTTGTTTTAATTGACATCACCCATTTTTATTTTGATTGTATTCATATTGTTGTGGGAATGATAGCGAAAAATGCACATGCATAGGTTTGGCGCGATTTTTTATGAAAAACATTATTCGTACGGTAATGTTAGTTTCCTTGGCGCATGCCAAAAGTGTGTCAATTAGTTGAAATTTTTTAAAGAAATAAGGCAATAAATAACTAAAATTCATTTAAAATGCAATATTTTGCGCTATATATATAGAAAAAACGAAGTTAAATACAGCTAATTATACCTTTACTACCAGCTAAACAGATAAAATAGAAAGCAACTGCAAGTGTCCCATGTCAAAATGATATCAATCTAGCTGCTCATTGGGAATATCAGGAAAGACAAAGAAATAAATTTTGCCTTTGACCACGCAACAACAAAGCGTATGACGTTTGTTTTATTTTCTTATTTTCCCAACATAAGGGAACGCAAAGAAAAAAGATATGCCTGAGTATATGAATATGTATACTTTTTGCGTGCACGCAAACTTGAAGTCAACAAAGAAACACGAGCTCGGGGCCTGGCCTCTAATACATTTGGTACGACAAGCGAAAATTGACTTGTCGGCTACGATGTGAATTGGGGTGCGTGCGGGAATAAAAATTCCTCTTTTTTGCTACGCTCACGCAACAACAAAGTCTAGACCATTTGTTTTTTTCTTCATTTCCGATCACAAGGAAAGAAGAGGAAAGAACACAACACAATGTAAGGGTGACGAAATATGCTTTGCGCGATTGAGACTCGAACTTTGCGGACTGTGCGTTTTTCTCGTACAGTCAAAAATCCAAATCGAATCACCATAATGCATAACAAAAGTTCAAATTATGGGGATATTCCAATTATGGAAGACATATTATATTGATTTTTCACTATAAACGTACTCAATTCGAGTCATGGAGATATTCGACTTATAAAAGTTCGACCTATGGAAATTCGACGGTAGTTAGAAATTTCACTTGGGTTTCTTTGGCTGTTAAATGCGCATTCACTGTACTTGCTCTTGAAATGGATTTTGTTTTCTGCCACAACCGAAAATTGTCTTCAAGAAGTTGAAGTCAAAAATCAAAACTTGCCATTGTGTGGGCGACCTTGTTGTGTAGGTATAGTGCATGTATGAGATTGTATTGGTTTCTTATTGTGTGTATCACCCGGAATATTTTTGTACGATTTTGCTTTGTTTTCATAGCTTCTTTTTTTGCTGGCCGCTTTGTATTTTCATTTCGTTCATATAAATGAATATAGGCAAAATACAAGGCAGCCATGGCTCGATTTCGTTTGTTAAAGAACGATATCGTAAATCAAAGAAAACCACACAATTTGCTTATTATTCTTGAACCTTGCAAAAAAAAAACATTGAACAAAAAAATCAAAGAAAGAAGACAGTGTCTCTGATTTTTGTTTTTATTATGTCTTTCTTGTGTATTTATTTTCTTTGAATATCATACTCCCAATTTTAAGTGTTGTAGTTGCCAAAATAATTAAACAGTGTTAAGCACAAAATGTATATTATATTATTTATATATATATATATAAATAAAAGTAAAGATCGAAAACGACAATAGACAAATCAACTGCCAAATGCTAGTCAAACTGCGGAGCAGATGTAAAACCAACACGTCTGTTAAGCACAAACACAACAAGAGAACAAGATAACAAATTTATATATATATTATTTGTGGGTTGAAGTTGGGATAAGTTGAAGTTTTTTTTAGTTTTTAATAAAGAATTACTCACTATAATTGAGGCTCACTGATGTGTGTATAGCAGTGTTTTTGTTTGTTTCTTTACTATTAAATCGGAATGAAACGGAACTTACGTATAACTTTACGAGCGAAGTGACTTCTATATACATGTTCTTATGTATCATTCCAACCAGAATCGTAATCGTAAATGCAAGCCGTGGTCGACATAAAGAGCACACGTGTTGCCTGTGTGATTGTGGCCACGCGGTCATGTACTATTGTATATATGTAAATACAGCCACAATGCGCTTACGGAGAGCGACAAATAAATTCGCGAATCATGGCCACCCAAATGTTTAGGGAACAGTAAGCGTTTCTACTGAAGCGCTTAATTGCGGAGCCGAAAGGAACAATTGAAACGCGCCGAGTTGCGAGTATGACGATTGACAATTTATTGGTGAGTAATAGCGACACATTTTTATAATCTAAGTTTTATATTGGTCATATATATCAGAACAGGGAAGAAAGTGCAAAATACAACAATACACTGAACGAGCGCATTGGAGCGCAGTGCTGCCAGGTTTGAACTTTGTTGGCCCCCAGATTTGATTTAAATCTGGATGGAGTTCCAACTCTAGTTTTGAGGTGCTTTTTTGCAGTCTGCAGAATAAAAAATAGTAAGTTAGTACACTAAACTTAAATTTTTGTAAGCATGTCATTGAGTAGCTGGAAATATTGAATCTTGGTTTATTCGTCGATAAGAGGATTTTCGCTTATTTTTATTTAAATATGAATGATTTATAACCGAGCGAGAAAGAAAACAATACCGTGTGCTGACTTTGGAATCTCATTGTTCTATCTAAACTGCATAACACATTTGTCGGATAAAAACAACAAAAAAATGAAATTTTGAAGAAAAAAAATTTGACTTAGACTTTTTTGAATATGATGCTAGTTGTGACGGAAAGGCAATGACAGGGAAATTCTTTCTTAGGGTGAGTGAGAGAGGACGCCAGCAGATTTGGCTGCGACAAAAGTCTTGACTGATAGCGGCAGCTACGTTAATCACCTCCATAATCGTTAGCACGGAGAGATCCCAGTGCAGAGTGGTGTTGCGGACGTTCCAAGGGGCGTCCGTAAACTTTTTGAGAGCTTTGCTCTGACACGCCTGCACTCTTCTATTGCTAAAGGTGGCAGTAGTGCCCCACATTTGTATGGAGTAACGCCAAGGCACTACTTGAAGGTAGATTAGCCTTTTAGAAGTTAAGGAGAACTTGTTCGGAGGGCGGAGGAGCCACTCTAGTTTCTTGAGCTTTTGGTAGCAGCGCGTTGTAACTACATTAATGTGTGCACGCCCTTGTTCAGGATCAGACCAAACAATCAGATTTGTTCCATTTAGGGAATGATGCTTGTGGTTGTAAGTCACAACTGGACAGACGCCTTGCTATGTGAAGGTGGAGTTTGCTGATTTCTCAGAGGTTATGGCTATGTCCCAGTGCCTGACCCATGAGTGGAATCTAGCTGGTAGCTGGACAATTTCTCCGCAGCGAAGCAGAGTTCAAGATGATTGCTCTATCGTCCGTGTAAGTAGTAATAATCGAATGCTCATCTCTAGTTGTCGGCATATCAAACGTATATAGTGAGTAGAGGACCCGAGGTGAGATACCCCCTGCGGGACACCGGCTCTCATGTGCGTGATGGTGGACGTTTTGTCTCTTACCGCCAAAGAGAAAGTTCGCCCTTGGAGAAAGCTATTTGCCAGACAGGAGCACTTTTAATTTATAGAGAAATCCATAAATCCATACCCACTCAAATGCTTGTTGGACTTCTAAGAAGACTGCAGAGGAATACTCTTTCGACTTAAACGCAGTTAATATGTGATTAAGTACTCGATGCAATTGTTGGAGCGTGCCATGCTGCGATCCAATTGGTGATCAGGAAAGGCTTCAGGAAATTTGGCAGTACGCCAACAATCTGCTCAAAAATTTTGTTTTGAAAATTTTGGAAAAAGTTGGAAGCAGGCGGATCGGTCTATATGATGTTTCAACATTGCCCTCCTCAGATTTCAATTATTGAACTTAAGTGAAATGCTTTGTTGGGCTGTGGTATGCGATACACTTCGATAATACTTCACCAGTTTCCTCAACGTCCCCAGGGTCAGTCAGGCTAAAAGGAGTGACGCGGCTCTTCAACTCATTAGCAAAAGCTCTCGGCCTCCGTACGCAGCCACTGGTTTAGTGGCCCGCAGATTGGAGTGTATCTGTGAGGCTGTTGTTTGATTAACTTGGTGTTACGCCATAAATTAAAGCCAGACTTTTTCATTGGATCCCCATTAGCCATCAGATCACACCGCTTGCATTACATGCCTAAGCTCGCGGGCAGCTCTCCTCCATGCAGGATTGTCAAATTCGTTCCGTGATCACATATAGCGACGTCGAAGCCTGCACTTATATCTCAACAACTCCAGCACCTGCGGTGAGTTGGGTGAAAAATTGAATAGGTGTGAATAGGCTAATTCAGCGGATTCACGAATGTTTCTGGTAAACAGGTCAACCGCATCATCTATATCCTTGTCCGAATTAATTTTCATATTAAGGTTGATCTGTGCGTTTAGACTTTGGTGAGACACCGTAATGTTGGCGTGGGGCGGTAGCTGTCTGGACCGGCGTACTATTCTATATGAAGTCAAGCCTAGTTTAATAAATAGTGGGATGAGGTCTGAGATAAGGTCAGATGACTCCGCAATGTCCAGAGCTGTTGGATGAATGCCATTGTATATAGCAAAGTCTACTGCGTCGGGCGACCTTGAGGAATCGTATGGGTAAAGGGTGGGTGCTCCGGTAGCGAGAACCTCTCTGGAAGAGTTTATTATATTTTGTGAAGCTGATTGCCTCTTGGGGTGGTAAGTCTGGACTCCTAAAGTCGATGTTTGGCGTTCCAATCCCCGCCGACTAAGAGTTTAGGTCCAAGTTGATTGAAGAAAGTGTCGAACTGCTGCTCTGATATTTGGGGTCCTGGAGGACAATAAATGGCCGCGATGTCCAGGATGCCTTGAGTTGTGTGGATACTGACAGAGACACTGTTAATTGAGTCAGACCGAATGGTTTCCAGCGGATGGTGGCGTAGGGATGACCGGATGAGTAAAGCGGGGCCCCCTCGCATAGTGTTATCATCCGGATGATTAGCTGAATAGATTTCATATCCCTGAATTTTGAAGTATGATCTGATACAAAAATGCGTTTCGGAAATGAGCATCACCCTCAATGGAGCTGACCGCCATTAACACTTCTAAATCATTTCTGTGATTAAGGTCACCGTCAGCGTTCCATATAACAAGGATCATGTGTAGTCTGCATATTTTTTTGACAATATGGCGTCGAGCATCTCCATCATCGTGGTCTGTATCTCCTTCAGGCGCTCAAATTTCTCGTTAAGACTGTCCAGGCCGGAGACCACAACCGACAGTTGGACGACCTGTTCAGGAGATGAGAGTCATTGGGTATTATCTATGCTGAGCGAGGGATAATGATGACAATTCGATCCATTATTGCCAACAGGGTGAGGGAATGCGATTTGACGTTGACTTGATAAAGGATGACTTTTGAGGACTCTTAGGAAGAGATGTCTTGCTTGGTAGCTGTTGTGGCTCGGAGTGAGGTTGAATAAGTTGTTGGACTGATTTTTGTTGTTGCTGACATAGCTTCTGTTGCTCACGTAGGAGTTTCTGTTGTGCCGGTTGGTGATACACCGATTTCTTAAATACATTGCCGTACGACACCCCATCAACAATCTTGTCAGGCACAGAATTGTGGCCAGATATCTCATGGTGTTGAGAGGCGCTTGGTGCAGGACGTCTTGTCGGGACTCTCTAATGCAGCCTTTATAAATCGTAGTATGCTCCTCGCCGCAAAGTGCGCATTTAGGTGCCTTATCAGGTGTTTTGGTGCAAGAAGTTGTGGCGTGAGCTTCGCCACATTTGACGCACTTAAGTAGTTTGCGGCAGTATTTCTTAGTATTAGAGAACTCCTGGCAGCGGTGGAATTGAAGTATATCTTTTAACGGATGAGTCGGCTCGATTTTAACTATTCCATGGCAAGGCCTTTTTATATTGTTGGCGAAGCAGTGGTTTCATTGGCGTTAATAGTTACCAGAGAAGGAGTTTCGCTTTTATTGGTACACATTTCTTTAACAGAAAGCTTCACGTCAGAAGCGTCAGAATCGCTACGAAGTGGTGCGAACCAATTTGCATCAAAAATTTTGTGCTAACCTTTTGAATAGTTGTCAGTTTAAACGAAACGAAAAGAAGCTTAAACTAAACTCTTTTTTTATATGGCTACTTGACGAAAGTCTCGAAAGCCACTCAACCAGTAGCTGTGTTCGAAGAGCCAGGCATATTGGCAATGGGAGGATGGCTATGTTTTTTGAATATAGTGGCACTGTCGTCCGCCTGGTCACCCAAGTCAGAGCACCCATCAGTGCAGATCGGAGGAAACAACAAATAAGCGCTTTCAAAAGATTACGTGGACTTAAATTATTTCTTATTTATAACTTTATAAATAATATTCTGAACTTTTTTCTTTTGATATTTTATTATTTTTATTTTTTTCTTTATAATTTTCCGCACTTTGTTCCTCTCTCCAACAACACTTCCGAACAAAATAGCAATAGTAAAAAAAGTAGGACAAAAACTCAAACACAAACGACAACACAAACAACACTCCAAAAGTACTGGCTGAGCGCGCCTAACACTAATAACAGGTTCGAACTCCTCTCACAAGACGAAACGGCTGAAGACGGCAGTGGTACAGAAGCAAATTCTAATGCGCCAAATCAACCTCGACCACCTACTAAAATACACAAGCCACCACCAATATACGTACAGGACGTAGAACAAATTAACGTACTAAACAAAGCTCTGAAAAATATAATACAACAAAACTACATTTTAAAAACACTTAAAAACAACGAAGTATGCGTACAGACAAATGACTCGTCGAACTACTCGGCGGTGGTTAAGATGCTCAGGGAAAACAAAACTAAATACTACACCTTTAAGCCGAAAGAGGAGCGGGGATTCAAAACAGTACTTAGGAATATGCACTACGCCACTGACCTTGACGAACTTAAGAACGAGCTATCGGAACTAGGCCACGACGTTATTAATATACACAACGTACAACAAAAACTGACAAAGAAACCACTGCCGCTATTTTTCATTGAACTAAAAGCCAAAGCAAATAATAGAGAAATCTTTAATATTACAACACTCCTATGTACCAAAGTCATATTTGAGCCACCACACCACAAACGCACGGTAGCTCAGTGCTCAAACTGCCAAAAATATGGTCATACACGAAATTTCTGCACCAAAGACCCGATTTGCGTGAAATGCGCTGGCAAGCACAAAACTATTGACTGCAAACTAATAAGTGCAGATCAAATTAAATGCGCTCTTTGTGGCGGCTCACACACAGCCAACTATAAGGGATGTGACGTATACAAACATCTAAAAATTAAAAGATTTCCCTCACCAAAAGAGAAAGACGATAAAAAAGATGACCATCAGGTAGTAGAACAGACATCAAACAAAGTCAAAATTGGAATAACGTACGCCCAAACAGCAGCCAGTAACCGTAGAAACCCCACAAATCAGTTACAACCTAAACAAAAAGATGAGGAACACAACAAAAACGAAAGCAACAAAAACGAATCCAACAAAAACGAGACTAGTGAAAACACAGAAAAAAAGACTGAATTTTCAAAAGATTTAGCGGAAATCAAAGATATAATAAAACAACTAGCGCAACAAATGAGTAATATGATTAACATCATAACAGTACTATTGACAAAACTCGACAACAAGAATGGACACTAAAATAAAAATTTTAACTTGGAATGCAAACGGATTAAAAAATCACCTCAATGAACTACAGCTTCTCCTACACAACAACTACATTGACATTGCTTTGATATCGGAAACACACTATACAAGTAGCCAGCACATGAACATAAGTGGATACAAGATGTACCACACATGCCATCCCGACGGTACAGGACACGGTGGGACTGCTATCATTATTAAACAAAACATTAAACATAACGTACTGCTTCCATTCCAAGAAACCTATATCCAGTCGACAAGCATACAAATCTTGGACTCATCCGGACCACTAAGGATAACAGCCGTGTACAGCCCACCAAAACACAATATCTCGCAGTCGCAATACCTTGACTTCTTAAAAACTCTCGGACACCGTTTTATAGCTGCAGGCGACTACAATGTGAAGCATACAGACTGGGGCTCCAGAATATCAAACAAGAAAGGTAAAAACCTACAGGCTGGAACTATCGTCAGACCATACACCTATACTACTCGAACTTAATTCAACTGAAGTGAACACAACCAAGTCCAAACTATGGCACAACAACAAAACTGACTGGGATACCTATCGAGACTACATTAACACAAACTTAAATACAAGCATTCCACTGAGATCACCCGACAACGTAGAATCAGCTATAGTCCAACTAAACGATACCATTGAGAAGGCAGTATTGCAAGCAACTCCGGACAAGATAATACACCATGCAAAGCGATACACACCCCCTGCGCTTCGCAAATTGATATGCACAAAACGAAAACTAAAAAAAGCATGGACCATTTGCAGATCCCCCGATGCGAAAAATAAATATAACAAGGCAACTAAAGAAATTAAAAAATATCTCCAAAATCAGAAAAATTATGAAATCACGAAGTATTTACAGAGGCTAACTCCGACAAGCTTTACCGACTACTCCCTGTGGAAAGCTACAAAAAAACTGACAAATAAAACAATACACCAGGCACCTATAAAAATGGACAATGGATCATGGGCAGTAACGAACCTAGATAAGGCGACAGTTCTAGCGAATTATTATGAAAAAATATTTGCTGATGAAACTATCAACGAAGATGACTGTCATATAAACTCAACAGTCACTCCCCAGCCAACTCGCCTAAAAAAAATATGCACAAATGAAATACTCAAATGTATACAGCACGACATAAAGCCCAAAAAAGCACCCGGGTATGACAAAATTGACGGAAAACTTTTAAGGGAGCTACCACTTCAAGCAGTGGTATACATACGCAATATTTTCAACGCGATAATTCGACTAAATTACTTTCCTAAAGTATGGAAAGTGGCTGAAGTCATTGCAATTCCAAAACCTGGTAAAGACGTATATAATCCAGCATCATATAGACCAATTAGCTTACTTCCACTGCTGTCAAGAATATTCGAGAAGCTCCTGTGCCAGCGACTGTTACCTATTATAGAACGCAAACATATAATACCTGACCACCAATTTGGCTTTCGACGAAAACACTCGACCATACAACAAATCCATCGTGTGACTCATAAAATTTTAAACGATCTTGACAACAAAAAGTTCTGTATAGGAGTTTTTCTAGATGTAGAAAAGGCATTCGACAAAGTTTGGCACAAAGGACTAATCAGAAAATTGCGCAATATATTCCCGCATAACGTACTACAGATATTAGTACACTATATCACAGAAAGACATTTTTTCGTTAAGTACTCAGATGAATATTCCACATTAAGAAAAATCAAAACAGGCGTACCACAAGGAAGTGTACTAGGACCGTTATTATACACTATCTTTACAGCGGACATACCAACACCAAATGTCGACGCTTCAATGATAGCCACATTTGCTGATGACACTATAATACTTAGCGCACATAGACAAGTAAACATAGCAACATCCAAACTACAACAGCATCTGGATACTACCCTAAGGTGGTTTGAAAAGTGGCAAATAAAAGTAAATAATATTAAAACAGTACATGTTATATATACAACTAAAACTAAATTCACACCACCTCGTATAAAGATTGACGGAGCTGACCTAAAAATTGAAAACGTAGTCAAATACCTAGGATTATATATTGATAACAAACTCAACTGGAAATACCATATACTTAAAAAACGGGATCAAATCAAGCTGAGGATTAGTCAATTATATTGGCTGCTCAAATCAAAATTAACATTAGAAAACAAAATACTGATCTACAAAGCTATTATAAGACCAATCTGGACGTACGGAGCACAAATCTGGGGAACGGCCAAAAAATCAAATACAGACATAATACAAAGACAACAATCAAAAATAATTCGCATGATCACCAAGGCTGGGTGGTATATAACTAACAATGATCTGCATCGTGATCTTAATATTCCAACAGTAACAGAGGAGATTACAAAAATAAGTCGTATCTACCAGACCAAGCTTACCAAACACCCAAATGTTGGTGTCAACCTACTACCAATACAGGAACTACAATGCAGACGCAGGTTACAGAGGACAAGGCCAGTGGATCTGGTTGAATAAATTCGAAATTATATATATATATATCTCAATACCACTTTTTTTCTTTGCTTTTGTTTAATGTGTTTATTTTTGTATTTTATATTTTTATTACATTTATGTTTACTTTACTATATTTTGCTCTATAATTGTATTAATTTAATTTAAATGTATATTATTTTTGTTACTATTTTGATTTTTTTCCCCTACATCCTTACAAAAATAAAAAACTTTTGTGATCTGCTCACATAATTAGTTACAACCCAGAAATAACTTTTAAACCATGTACTAATAGTCTTAATAAAAAATAAAGACATATGTACACGACATATGGGAAATAAAAAAAAAAAAAAAAAACATTGTTTCTAGCGTCAAACAAGTGAAGT